>CADEHL010001500.1:103204-173204 GCA_902827135.1 Harpagifer antarcticus | reverse complement strand
GGGACATGTAGTTTATGGGCAACGTGCTTCTGTAAATCATGTAACCGTATAATAATCATATAGTTTTGCAAGCTCTTGTGGGGCCACAGAAAATGAAGTCACGGCCGGATTTGGCCCCCGGGCCTTGAGTTTGACACCCCTGATGTAAACAGTCTGCATAGTCACAAACCCTCAAAGTACACCCTGTAGGCGAGACGGCGAGACACCGCGGAACTCAGCCTGGGCACACACTCCCAGCCAGGCTGCGGGGGTGTGTGTGTGTGTGTGTGTGTGTGTGTGTGTGTGTGTGTGTGTGTGTGTGCCCAGGCTGAGTTCCAGTGTGTCTCGCAGACGGCCACTGGGCTCACAGGGGGGGGGCAGGAGCTCCAACAAGCCGTGTAGGACAGAGAGTGAACACACAGACTACACAGAGATGCTGTGAGAAACCAATGTGAGTTTGGAACATTGAACGATGTGAATCTATTCTAGTCGACCTCAACGATGGAGCTATGATCAGTGGGAATGGCCGTGACACGGGACCTTTAAGAAATGAAAACAAAGTTTGTCTGTATCCCCCATGTATCCCCCGTGTATCCCCCATGTATCCCCCATGTATCCCCCATGTATCCCCCATGTATCCCCCATGTATCCCCCATGTATCCCCCATGTATCCCCCGTGTATCCCCCAAACCGCTTTAATGTTCTGTATCTTGGGCCACTGTTACAGCTAACTAAACTAAACTGGTCACTATGACACAAACTGAGCACCAAACACCAGTCATGGTAGTTAAAGGTTATTTTACCCGCTTTAATAATGGATCTAATAATAATTATAATTTTTGGGACCGATTACGTGACATTGGAGAACTTCCCACGGCACACTGGTTTGTCTCGGCACAGCCGTTGAAAGTCACTGGTTTGAAGAACAAAACTAATGACATTAACATAACAAATACAAATGACCTTTCACGATGTTTTCTGTTTCAGGCTGACCATGTGGGAAAGAGCGTTTCTGCTGCTGCTTCACTGTGTGGAAGGTACATCCTCCTCATCCTCATCATCCTCATCCTCATCACTAATAACAATACATTTAGTACAAAACTAAGTGAAAGTAGGAAAGTATTCTCATCAAAATATAGTGAAAGACAGTGAAAGTATTCGTTGTGCAGATTGGTCCATTTCAGAATAATATCTATGATATGTTTTATAATGATTGATCATGAAAGTGTTCTCAAAGCTGGTGAAGGAGCAGCTAGTCTGAAGTACTTTGTAGACTGCAGGGTAGCTGGTGAAGGAGCAGCTAGTCTGAATGGCTTTGTAGACTGCAGGGTAGCTGGTGAAGGTGCAGCTAGTCTGAAGTACTTTGTAGACTGCAGGGTAGCTGGTGAAGGTGCAGCTAGTCTGAAGTACTTTGTAGACTGCAGGGTAGCTGGTGAAGGAGCAGCTAGTCTGAATGGCTTTGTAGACTGCAGGGTAGCTGGTGAAGGAGCAGCTAGTCTGAAGTACTTTGTAGACTGCAGGGTAGCTGGTGAAGGTGCAGCTAGTCTGAAGTACTTTGTAGACTGCAGGGTAGCTGGTGAAGGTGCAGCTAGTCTGAATGGCTTTGTAGACTGCAGGGTAGCTGGTGAAGGAGCAGCTAGTCTGAATGGCTTTGTAGACTGCAGGGTAGCTGGTGAAGGTGCAGCTAGTCTGAATGGCTTTGTAGACTGCAGGGTAGCTGGTGAAGGTGCAGCTAGTCTGAAGTACTTTGTAGACTGCAGGGTAGCTGGTGAAGGTGCAGCTAGTCTGAAGTACTTTGTAGACTGCAGGGTAGCTGGTGAAGGAGCAGCTAGTCTGAAGTACTTTGTAGACTGCAGGGTAGCTGGTGAAGGAGCAGCTAGTCTGAAGTACTTTGTAGACTGCAGGGTAGCTGGTGAAGGAGCAGCTAGTCTGAAGTACTTTGTAGACTGCAGGGTAGCTGGTGAAGGAGCAGCTAGTCTGAATGGCTTTGTAGACTGCAGGGTAGCTGGTGAAGGAGCAGCTAGTCTGAAGTACTTTGTAGACTGCAGGGTAGCTGGTGAAGGTGCAGCTAGTCTGAATGGCTTTGTAGACTGCAGGGTAGCTGGTGAAGGTGCAGCTAGTCTGAATGGCTTTGTAGACTGCATGGTAGCTGGTGAAGGTGCAGCTAGTCTGAATGGCTTTGTAGACTGCAGGGTAGCTGGTGGAGGAGCAGCTAGTCTGAATGGCTTTGTAGACTGCAGGGTAGCTGGTGGAGGAGCAGCTAGTTTGAATGGCTTTGTAGACTGCAGGGTAGCTGGTGAAGGTGCAGCTAGTCTGAATGGCTTTGTAGACTGCAGGGTAGCTGGTGAAGGTGCAGCTAGTCTGAAGTACTTTGTAGACTGCAGGGTAGCTGGTGAAGGTGCAGCTAGTCTGAAGTACTTTGTAGACTGCAGGGTAGCTGGTGAAGGTGCAGCTAGTCTGAATGGCTTTGTAGACTGCAGGGTAGCTGGTGAAGGTGCAGCTAGTCTGAATGGCTTTGTAGACTGCAGGGTAGCTGGTGGAGGAGCAGCTAGTCTGAATGGCTTTGTAGACTGCAGGGTAGCTGGTGAAGGTGCAGCTAGTTTGAAGTACTTTGTAGACTGCAGGGTAGCTGGTGAAGGAGCAGCTAGTCTGAATGGCTTTGTAGACTGCAGGGTAGCTGGTGGAGGAGCAGCTAGTCTGAATGGCTTTGTAGACTGCAGGGTAGCTGGTGAAGGGGCAGCTAGTTTGAAGTACTTTGTAGACTGCAGGGTAGCTGGTGAAGGAGCAGCTAGTCTGAAGTACTTTGTAGACTGCAGGGTAGCTGGTGGAGGAGCAGCTAGTCTGAATGGCTTTGTAGACTGCAGGGTAGCTGGTGGAGGAGCAGCTAGTCTGAATGGCTTTGTAGACTGCAGGGTAGCTGGTGAAGGTGCAGCTAGTTTGAAGTACTTTGTAGACTGCAGGGTAGCTGGTGAAGGTGCAGCTAGTTTGAAGTACTTTGTAGACTGCAGGGTAGCTGGTGAAGGTGCAGCTAGTTTGAAGTACTTTGTAGACTGCAGGGTAGCTGGTGAAGGAGCAGCTAGTCTGAATGGCTTTGTAGACTGCAGGGTAGCTGGTGGAGGAGCAGCTAGTCTGAATGGCTTTTGTAGACTGCAGGGTAGCTGGTGAAGGTGCAGCTAGTTTGAAGTACTTTGTAGACTGCAGGGTAGCTGGTGAAGGAGCAGCTAGTCTGAATGGCTTTGTAGACTGCAGGGTAGCTGGTGGAGGAGCAGCTAGTCTGAATGGCTTTGTAGACTGCAGGGTAGCTGGTGAAGGTGCAGCTAGTTTGAAGTACTTTGTAGACTGCAGGGTAGCTGGTGAAGGAGCAGCTAGTCTGAAGTACTTTGTAGACTGCAGGGTAGCTGGTGGAGGAGCAGCTAGTCTGAATGGCTTTGTAGACTGCAGGGTAGCTGGTGGAGGAGCAGCTAGTCTGAATGGCTTTGTAGACTGCAAGGGTAGCTGGTGAAGGTGCAGCTAGTTTGAAGTACTTTGTAGACTGCAGGGTAGCTGGTGAAGGTGCAGCTAGTTTGAAGTACTTTGTAGACTGCAGGGTAGCTGGTGAAGGTGCAGCTAGTTTGAAGTACTTTGTAGACTGCAGGGTAGCTGGTGAAGGAGCAGCTAGTCTAAAGTACTTTGTAGACTGCAGGGTAGCTGGTGAAGGAGCAGCTAGTCTGAATGGCTTTGTAGACTGCAGGGTAGCTGGTGAAGGAGCAGCTAGTCTGAAGTACTTTGTAGACTGCAGGGTAGCTGGTGAAGGTGCAGCTAGTCTGAAGTACTTTGTAGACTGCAGGGTAGCTGGTGAAGGTGCAGCTAGTCTGAATGGCTTTGTAGACTGCAGGGTAGCTGGTGAAGGTGCAGCTAGTCTGAATGGCTTTGTAGACTGCAGGGTAGCTGGTGAAGGTGCAGCTAGTCTGAATGGCTTTGTAGACTGCAGGGTAGCTGGTGAAGGTGCAGCTAGTCTGAATGGCTTTGTAGACTGCAGGGTAGCTGGTGAAGGTGCAGCTAGTCTGAATGGCTTTGTAGACTGCAGGGTAGCTGGTGAAGGAGCAGCTAGTCTGAAGTACTTTGTAGACTGCAGGGTAGCTGGTGAAGGTGCAGCTAGTCTGAAGTACTTTGTAGACTGCAGGGTAGCTGGTGAAGGAGCAGCTAGTCTGAAGTACTTTGTAGACTGCAGGGTAGCTGGTGAAGGAGCAGCTAGTCTGAAGTACTTTGTAGACTGCAGGGTAGCTGGTGAAGGTGCAGCTAGTCTGAAGTACTTTGTAGACTGCAGGGTAGCTGGTGGATTTACTCCAGGTGGAACTAAAGTCTGATTCAACACTTGGTTAGGGAAAGTACACCATGTACCTCTGAACTGTAGAGGAGTAGAGGTGCATAGTAGCATCAAATGGAAATACTCAAGTAAAGTACAAGTACCTCTAAAGTACATTACCTGAGTAAATGTACTGAGGTACTTCCCACCCTCTGGTCGTGGGACTAATAAAGGAATGCTGACTCTCACAAAGTAACGTTGCGTTGCAGCTGCAGTGGCGTCTGGCTGCTGGCAGGGGGCGACCTTCTCGGAGGCCGTGGTGTCTCCGGCGTCAGAGGGCAGCGGGATCCTGCGTGTCCCCGGCGTGGCGTCGCTGCCTCAGTGCGTGGCGGCGTGCTGCGAGCTAACGGGCTACGAGCTGGCGTGGCTGTTCGAGGGGCGATGCTACGTCCTGCGCTGCCCGCGGGCCGAGGCCTGCGCCCCCCGAGAGAGACCGGGCGCAGAGTCACGCCTCGCCTTCCTGCGGAGAGAGACCCCGCAGAGCCTGGTGCGTAGCGGCAGGTTTCTATAGAGTCCAATGAAAAATTCAGATTTTATTTTCTCAAAACTCTTATTATTATGTTAGCGTGCGTGCATGGCTGGAACTTTTTACGCACTGTCTTTGTCCGGGAACTCATTGCCTGAAACTCTTCATGCTACTCAACTGAAGATGTTGGTTCATATCCTGTCCTGAACTGGCCCTCTGACCTCCAACAGGTGCTGCAGTCTCTGGTGAGAGGAGAGCCGTATGGCGGGGACCTGGAGGCCCTGAAGGACCTCGCCCTGTTCCCTGACCTGGAGTATCCAGAGGAGAGCCAGGAGGAGAGGGGAGCCAGGTTCAACCAATCAGAGGCCGGAGATGCTCCAGAGGGGGGGCTGACGGGAAGCAGTGTGGACCGGATTAAAGCCTCCTCTGAGGGGAACATCAGCCAGGGAGACGAGCACAGAACCAGGAGACCGACTGACCCTCCTGCTGCAGAGAAAGCTGTGAGTGGGTTAGGGTTCATAATGTCCCTTCGCACAGAGCTAAGCTAAAGGCGGGTGATGCACAAAGCTACTATAAAACGACTGTTGTTTGAGTCCCACTGAAAAATAACCAACACAACATTTAGGTGACACAAAATGTATGCATCACAAGGTAAATATTCAAATCTGTGTATCCCTAGTGACCCCTAGTGGACGAGAGCTTAGCATAAAGACTGGTAGCAAAGGGAAACAGCTAGCGTGAAAAAGGGGTTGCAGAGAAATACCTCGAATGGTCGGCTGCTTATATCCTTCTTTGTTTTGTACAGACTGAAACACAAAGCAGCACTGGTTCAACGTCCCTGCCGCTGGTACTGCTGCAGGGACCCACAGCTGTCTCCACTCAGCACGACCATATAAGGACACCCACCACCACCACCGCCGCGCCTCATTGGCCGGTCAGCACACAGCCAGGTATACCTACAGGGATGCTCTGTTTTACCACCGTCTGTGCATTTATGATATTTTGGCTCTCACCAAGAGTTCTTTAAAAAAATAAATTCAGATTCAAATAGATTCAGTTGTGTTTTCTTGATGCTCCACAGACATGCTGAAGGTGCTGCAGTCAGCCAGACCTCCACCCACCGCCATCAAATCCACCAAAAGACCTGTGACCCCTGTCCCTGTGACCCCTGACCCCAGCACCACATCGACCCCCGGCACCACCTTGACCCCCGGCACCATCCCTCCAACAGTGACCACCCCCAGTGCTACAACCACTGCAACCACTGAGTCTGGTACATTTATATATACAGCAGGGAAACACTTCAATTAATTAATTAACTTCATATTATTATTTATAATACTTTTATTTATTTAATATATCTTTTTAATAATAATTATTTTATTATTTTCATTGTTATTTTTACTTTTATAATTTGGTTTGTTTATATGAATTTTTTACATAATTATTATTTATGTATTTTAATACTTTTTCATTATTATGATGATTATCATTATTATTTAGAGCTTTCCTCCCCCTCCCTTTGTTCAGGGTCAGAGGTCGGCGGGTCAAACCGTGGCCCGCTGGCCGTCGTGGGCCCTGACAGGAAGCTGGTCCTCCCTGTGAGCAGCTTTTTGCTCAACGGCAGCGGCAGCACCGACGACCGTGGGATCGTCAGCTACCACTGGCACGTCGTGAGGTAGGACCATGAACTGCATTTGTTATTATTTTAGATTTTATTCAAACTATGGCCCACTACTAAACGTCATCAAGCCCAACGTTAGCCTCCTTTAGCTTAGTGGTGGTGACGTGAAGTCATGTGACCGTGATGCAGTTCCTTTATAGCCCAACATTAGCCACCTTTAGCTTAGCGGTGGTGACGTGAAGTCATGTGACCGTGCTGTAGTTCCTTTATAGCCCAGCATTAGCCACCTTTAGCTTAGCGGTGGTGACGTGAAGTCATGTGACCGTGCTGTAGTTCCTTTATAGCCCAACATTAGCCACCTTTAGCTTAGCGGTGGTGAAGTCATGTGACCGTGATATAGCTCCTTTATAGCCCAACATTAGTCACCTTTAGCTTAGCGGTGTTGACGTGAAGTCATGTGACCGTGATGTAGTTCCCCAACATTAGTCACCTTTAGCTTAGCGGTGGTGACATGAAGTCATGTGACCGTGCTGTAGTTCCTTTATAGCCCAACATTAGCCGCCTTTAGCTTAGCGGTGGTGACGTGAAGTCATGTGACCGTGCTGTAGTTCCTTTATAGCCCCACATTAGCTGCATTTAGCTTAGCGGTGCTGACGTGAAGTCATGTGACCGTGCTGTAGTTCCTTTATAGCCCAACATTAGCCGCCTTTAGCTTAGCGGTGGTGACGTGAAGTCATGTGACCGTGCTGTAGTTCCTTTATAGCCCAACATTAGCCACCTTTAGCTTAGCGGTGTTGACGTGAAGTCATGTGACCGTGCTGTAGTTCCTTTATAGACCAACATTAGCCGCCTTTAGCTTAGCGGTGCATTAGTCACCTTTAGCTTAGCGGTGGTTCCTTTATAGCCCAACATTAGCCACCTTTAGCTTAGCGGTGGTGACGTGAAGTCATGTGACCGTGCTGTAATTCCTTTATAGCCTAACATTAGCCACCTTTAGCTTAGCGGTGGTGACGTGAAGTCATGTGATCGTGCTGTAGTTCCTTTATAGCCTAACGTTAGCCTCCTTTAGCTTAGCGGTGGTGACGTGAAGTCATGTGACCGTGCTGTAGTTCCTTTATAGCCTAACGTTAGCCTCCTTTAGCTTAGCGGTGGTGACGTGAAGTCATGTGATCGTGCTGTAGTTCCTTTATAGCCTAACGTTAGCCTCCTTTAGCTTAGCGGTGGTGACGTGAAGTCATGTGACCGTGCTGTAGTTCCTTTATAGCCTAACGTTAGCCTCCTTTAGCTTAGCGGTGGTGACGTGAAGTCATGTGATCGTGCTGTAGTTCCTTTATAGCCTAACATTAGCCACCTTTAGCTTAGCGGTGGTGACGTGAAGTCATGTGATCGTGCTGTAGTTGCTTTATAGCCCAACATTAGCCGCCTTTAGCTTAGCGGTGGTGACGTGAAGTCATGTGACCGTGCTGTAGTTCCTTTATAGCCTAACGTTAGCCACCTTTAGCTTAGCGGTGGTGACGTGAAGTCATGTGACCATGCTGTAGTTCCTTTATAGCCTAACGTTAGCCACCTTTAGCTTAGCGGTGGTGACGTGAAGTCATGTGATCGTGCTGTAGTTCCTTTATAGCCTAACATTAGCCTCCTTTAGCTTAGCGGTGGTGACGTGAAGTCATGTGACCGTGCTGTAGTTCCTTTATAGCCTAACGTTAGCCACCTTTAGCTTAGCGGTGGTGACGTGAAGTCATGTGACCGTGCTGTAGTTCCTTTATAGCCTAACGTTAGCCTCCTTTAGCTTAGAATTTATTTGGTGTACTACAGCGGTATGAACCCATAGTGATCACATTCTGCTGTAAACTGCACACAGCGTCAGCAGCTGCAGAAAGTACTTAGAGTTAAAGTAAGATTAATGACTTTTGTCAGGTTTTCACTCGGCTGTGTTTTCTCCATCATGTTTTTCCAGCGGCCCCCCAGGTTCAAAGGTCGAGGGTGCAGACCAGGCCGTAGCCACGGTGACGGGACTTCGGGCAGGACGCTACAACTTCACGCTGACGGTGTCTGACCAGCAGGGGGTGACGGACAGCGCTTCACTCACCCTCAGAGTCCAGGGAGGT
Organism: Harpagifer antarcticus; assembly: GCA_902827135.1. Lineage (NCBI taxonomy): Eukaryota > Metazoa > Chordata > Actinopteri > Perciformes > Harpagiferidae > Harpagifer > Harpagifer antarcticus. The sequence continues at coordinate 164,682 of CADEHL010001500.1, read as the reverse complement.
GAGAGGGGTCACTTTCTTAAAATAAATATATGATATATTGTTTCATTATCAGAGTTGATATCAAAAAGCAAAAATCATCAGTCTTTTAACACATATGTTAAAAAACATCGTAGTCTTGTAGTTTGGTAAACGTTTCAAAGATGCCCTATTCTGCCTCCCTGTAGTGTGTTTTATAGGTTTTAGTGCGTGTAAAGGGTCTGCAAAGGCTACAATCCCTGTGTTCCCTTCAGAGAGACTTTCTCTCCCACACGCTTTAAAGAGGACTCTTTAAAGTAGAGACACTACATACTGATATACACCTGAACATCAGCAGGAGAGGACTCTTTAAAGTAGAGACACTACATACAGATATACACCTGAACATCAGCAGGAGAGGACTCTTTAAAGTAGAGACACTACATACTGATATACACCTGAACATCAGCAGGAGAGGACTCTTTAAAGTAGAGACACTACATACTGATATACAGCTGAACATCAGCAGGAGAGAACTCTTTAAAGTAGAGACACTACATACTGATATACACCTGAACATCAGCAGGAGAGGACTCTTTAAAGTAGAGACACTACATACTGATATACACCTGAACATCAGCAGGAGAGGACTCTTTAAAGTAGAGACACTACATACTGATATGCACCTGAACATCAGCAGGAGAGGACTCTTTAAAGTAGAGACACGACATACTGATATACACCTGAACATCAGCAGGAGAGGACTCTTTAAAGTAGAGACACTACACACTGATATACACCTGAACATCAGCAGGAGAGGACTCTTTAAAGTAGAGACACTACATACTGATATACACCTGAACATCAGCAGGAGAGGACTCTTTAAAGTAGAGACACTACATACTGATATACACCTGAACATCAGCAGGAGAGGACTCTTTAAAGTAGAGACACTACACACTGATATACACCTGAACATCAGCAGGAGAGAACTCTTTAAAGTAGAGACACTACACACTGATATACACCTGAACATCAGCAGGAGAGGACTCTTTAAAGTAGAGACACTACACACTGATATACACCTGAACATCAGCAGGAGAGGACTCTTTAAAGTAGAGACACTACATACTGATATACACCTGAACATCAGCAGGAGAGGACTCTTTAAAGTAGAGACACTACACACTGATATACACCTGAACATCAGCAGGAGAGGACTCTTTAAAGTAGAGACACTACATACTGATATACACCTGAACATCAGCAGGAGAGGGCTCTTTAAAGTAGAGACACTACACACTGATATACACCTGAACATCAGCAGGAGAGGACTCTTTAAAGTAGAGACACTACTGATATACACCTGAACATCAGCAGGAGAGGACTCTTTAAAGTAGAGACACTACATACTGATATACACCTGAACATCAGCAGGAGAGGACTCTTTAAAGTAGAGACACTACATACTGATATACACCTGAACATCAGCTGGAGAGGACTCTTTAAAGTAGAGACACTACATACTGATATACACCTGAACATCAGCAGGAGAGGACTCTTTAATTTCACTGTACCGAATGCAAGGACAACACGTCCCCCTGTGATGAATGCTTCAAGCTGTCCCTGTGATGTGTCCCTGCTGCAGGCAGGACTTCTCCTCCGGTGGTGCACGCCAGCGGCAGCCACTCTCTGACGCTGCCCAACAACTCTCTGGTTCTGCGGGGCTCAGTGAGCGACGCGGACCCCAGCGAGGTGCACTTCCTGTGGGTCAGAGACAGCCAGAGCCCTGCAGCCGGGGTCAGTTGATACATGAAACTATTATATTTTTTATATATATCTTTTACTTTAAAATACCTTTTTAAATCAAATTTAGATTTTAAGTTTTTTAACATACTATACTATTACTTCTATGTGACGTACTATACAGATGTCTTTAACGACATACTGTAGAAAGTCTTTTCATACATTTCTATACTTTTCACCCTCTGTCTGAAACCAGAGCCCAGTCTGCTCTGATTGGTTAGCTGTCCGGCTCTGTTGGGATTGGTCAACCACTTAGAGATGTCCCGCCCCTTAGCCTATCACGTACAATGTGTTGGAGCGCTAGCCAATAGGAGCGAGTGTTACATAGTGATGTCTCCATGTTCCGGAGGTAAACAAAGGACTCCAATGTAGGCGTTTCAGGCAGAAGGTGGGGAGGAGACACTCCCTCTGAAGGGAACACAGGAATTGTAGCCTTTGCAGACCATTGACATGCATTGAGATCCTGAACTGAAATCTCTTTTTACATTGGATTGCATCAATGATGTCAGGATTGATTTGTAGACCAATAAGCGAGCTCCCTGTGTGAATGCAGGACGTTCTGTACGGCTCGGAGACGCAGGCCTCCCTGTACCTGGCCAACCTGGTGGAGGGAACCTACCTGTTCCAGCTGAGAGTCAGCGACGCTCAGGGCCGCTCCGGCAGCGCCACCGCCACCGTGGAGGTCCGCCCAGGTGGGTCCTGGTTATCAGTGGGGTGAAGTAACGGAGAGCATTGACTCAAGTAATGTGCCTGTCTCTGTGGTCCTGCTGACTCTCACCTCACTTCTTCCCTGATGGCTCCCACAGGATCACTGACGTCCTCCTGGAGTCATCTTATTATTATAGACCCATATATGTTGTAAATGTATTCTCTTTTCAATTTACACACGGCATCTAGGGATCCTCCTCTGTTGCCCTCAGAGGTTTCTTCCATTTCTCCCCATTAACTGTGGGGTTTCTTTGGAACTTTTTCTTGTCCGATGTGAGGGTCTAAGGACACAGGGTCTAAGGACACAGGGTCTAAGGACAAAGGGTCTAAGGACAGAGGGTCTGAGGACAGAGGGTCTAAGGACACGGGGTCGTATTTATATTCTGTACAAACTGTGAAGTCCACTGAGACAAAAGTAACATTAGTGATATTGGGCTATATAAATAAACATTGATTGATTGAAGTACTGTACTTACAATGTTGAGGTACTTGTATTGTACTAGAGTATTTTACATTTGATGGTACTTTGACTCCACCACAATTCAGAGGTCAATGGTGTACTAAAGCAGTGGTTCTCAAATGGGGGTACGCGGACCCAGGGCCGCCCCTGGCCAACTTGGGGCCAACAGTCTGCGTTTACAGGTGAATTCTGCATTTCCTGCCAGATACTAGCCTCAAAAAGTTTAAAATATAATTAATGCAAATAAACTTCTACTAATAATCAATTCAATAATATAAATACTATATTATTTTATTATGATATAGTTGTAATATAGTAAAGACAAAACATGCTTATGCTCAAAACCTGATATTTCTTAAATCTGTATTCTCGTTCCCTCTGTCAGCAAAGCATCAACAACTACACACATTGCTATCAGTGTTTCTCTGTGTTGTGGTTGACATGACGATGACTGCAGGGGTTAAGGGGAGAGGCTGAGCGTCACCATGAAATGTGCAAATTGACATAAAAATGAATAAAAGGGGAAAAAAGCTCCATGTTTTTTAGGCTGTAAAGTTTAACTGTTAGTAAGGCAACTCGACAGACAGACTCTTCCTCCCGTACATCAGCAGATCAAAGCCATCACATACTTGAATGAATGTTAAATAAAGAATGCTGGAAATAACTGCCTCTCCATGAGCCTGCTCTGCAGAGACTGCCTTCTTCATGTCCTGAAGTGCAGCTTTAATATGGCAAATTAACTTATACAACATTCGCAAGTTGTACATTTGACTCGTACAATAACCCACCTTCGAGTGATGCTCCAGTTCCTTCATGTTTTGTTTTTTCCCTCTTGCTTGCTCCGGGGACTGAAACTGTCTTTTCACCGACATCTCTTCACCTGCACTAGTGGCCGTATCAAAGCCGTGATTGGTCAGATGTCGATTCATTGCAACGGTGTCGGGTTACAGACGTGCTCCCCTTGTCACCTCTCGCTCTCGCTCTCGCGGAGGGTGCGCGGAGAACTGCGCACAGCAGCTGAGGCCCTCTGGGCGGGACCCCCTGCGCAAGGCGGGGCCCCATGCAGCCTGCGTGATTGGCCTGTAGGGAGAGGCGGTCCCGCGTGGACCCCTAGGGGTACGTTGGAGTACTGCAGGGGGTACGAAAGAAAAAAAAATGAAACCAAATATATACCAATTTTAGGGAAAGTAAGGAGGTTTGAGCGGTGTGGGTTTTATATTAACAGAGTTTCACATATTTTAAAACGTGAAGTGTAACTGCAGCTGCCTCCCGGTCAGAATGACTAAGCTCTCAGTGAAGCTCGAGCCCATGTTTCTCTACACCAGGGGTCGGCAACCCCTGGCACGCGTGCCAGCCTTGGCACGCGGCACCGTAACCAGTGGCACGCGAGGAATAAGTGGAATAATTGTGCAAAAATATTTAAATTGTATTTCGGATCCTGAACGAGGCCGCCGCCAGAGCGCGTCTCCCCGTTCCCCGCAGCAGGAAGCCATGCACGCAGCCCCGCTCTCTTTAACTCCAGGTGACTTTCTGCCGCTTTCCTCCGTGGTGCTGATCGTTTCACCACGGAGGAAAGCACTTCACTAACTGCAGTAGCCTACCCATAAGGAGCTGTACAAATGCCGCAGTTTTTGCGTGGCTGTGTATTTAGTTGAAAGCCCAGTGGCGATCTGCTCATCTCTCATCTAAATAATATGCTACATAGGGGCGGACTGGCCATCTGTGTGTTGAACTTTCCTGTCGGCTCCCAGACCGTAGTCGAGGAGGGCAGAAGCAACAAGCTTCAGGTTCAATAACCCACTTTAGCTTAAATGACTGGAGAGAGGCGAGCTCTTCTTGGGAGGCCGTTGCATTTATTTAGCTGTTCTTCTGTTTCACAAAATACAGACCTCTGTTTCTCTGCTGCCTCGTTTCACTTCCAGAAACATACACACGCTCCCTCACTGTCGCTCTACCATCCACACACACACACACACACACAAGCCACACCCCTCTCTCTCTCTTAAAGGGACAGCGATCTCATCTCACTCTGCGTGACCCTAATATCATAACATGTGTGTTCTGGAGAATCACAGAACGGACAATCGTCCTTATTATTATGCCGTTAAACCAATTATTTAAATGTGTTTGTTAAATTCGACATCATGTAAGTTGCGCTGACAGGTCCACACACTGCTTCCCCCCACTTCCCTTGCCCTCCTGCTGATAGTTGACCAGCGTCAAGCTCCTCAACACCCCCCCCCCCCCCCCCCCCCCGTTGATAATTCTCGATCGTTGGCACGCCGATAACATTTTTTTTTTAAAATGGCACTTCATATCAAAAAGGTTGCCGACCCCTGCTCTACACTGTGCAACCTATTCAAAAGATCAGTTCAATGCAACTAATGTCGTCTCAGTGTGATTGCATGATGTTACAATGGGTTGAATTTAGTGATGGATTGTAAACATTTGAAATGTAGCATTTAAGTGTTTCTCAGTTACTGTTGTTGTTGTTGTTGTTGGTGTTATTGTTTTAATAAATCAGACACTGATGGTGCAGCGCTGTACTGTACCTCTTTATAGGCATTTTGTCCCTAACAAATAGTTTTTGCGCTGATCAGGGGGACTGGGCTGAGGGGGAACACTATTGAAAAGGTTTGAGAACCACTGCTCTAAAGACCACGATAAGAGGGACCTTCATTAATCTCAATTCAGTAGCTTAGCAACAGGGTAAGAATGAAAAAATGATATTGAGAGAAGTAACTTTAAAATAAGAAATGTTGGGTCATATACATATTGGATATATTTACATGTATGTGCGCCGGTAAAAGGTTATTGTGGAAACAGTTACTTCCTGTTGAGGAGACCAGGGCTGCTGTAGCACTGAAGTTTGTCCCCGCTGTGTCTCCGTAGAGCCGGGCGGAGGGGAGGAGGTGGAGCTGGAGATGCAGGTAGCGGTTTCTCAGGTGAGCGTGGCTCAGAGGGACAAGCTGGTCCGACAGCTCGCCGCGCTGATCCACGTCCTGGACAGCGACATCCAGGTCCGAGCGCTGCTGGGACACTCGCACCTCAGGTACTAGTCTACTGAACCACCAGTCTACTGAACCACCAGTCTACTGAACCACCAGTTTACTGAACCACCAGTCTACTGAACCACCAGTCTACTGAACCACCAGTCTACTGAACCACCAGTTTACTGAACCACCAGTTTACTGAACCACCAGTCTACTGAACCACCAGTCTACTGAACCACCAGTCTACTGAACCACCAGTTTACTGAACCACCAGTTTACTGAACCACCAGTCTACTGAACCACCTGTCTACTGAACCACCAGTCTACTGAACCACCAGTCTACTGAACCACCAGTCTACTGAACCACCACTTTACTGAACCACCAGTCTACTGAACTACCAGTTTACTGAACCACCAGTCTACTGAACCACCAGTTTACTGAACCACCAGTTTACTGAACCACCAGTCTACTGAACCACCAGTCTACTGAACCACCAGTCTACTGAACCTCCAGTCTACTGAACCACCAGTCTACTGAACCACCAGTCTACTGAACCACCAGTCTACTGAACCACCACTTTAATGAACCACCACTTTACTGAACCACCAGTCTACTGAACTACCACTTTACTGAACTACCAGTTTACTGAACCACCACTTTACTGAACCACCACTTTACTGAACCACCAGTCTACTGAACCACCAGTCTACTGAACCACCAGTTTACTGAACCACCAGTTTACTGAACCACCAGTCTACTGAACCACCAGTCTACTGAACCACCACTTTAATGAACCACCACTTTACTGAACCACCAGTTTACTGAACCACCAGTCTACTGAACCACCAGTCTACTGAACCACCAGTCTACTGAACCTCCAGTCTACTGAACCACCAGTCTACTGAACCACCAGTCTACTGAACCACCACTTTAATGAACCACCACTTTACTGAACCACCAGTCTACTGAACTACCAGTTTACTGAACCACCAGTCTACTGAACCACCAGTCTACTGAACCACCAGTCTACTGAACCACCAGTCTACTGAACCTCCAGTCTACTGAACCACCAGTCTACTGAACCACCAGTCTACTGAACCACCACTTTAATGAACCACCACTTTACTGAACCACCAGTCTACTGAACTACCAGTTTACTGAACCACCAGTCTACTGAACCACCAGTCTACTGAACCACCAGTTTACTGAACCACCAGTTTACTGAACCACCAGTCTACTGAACCACCAGTCTACTGAACCACCACTTTAATGAACCACCACTTTACTGAACCACCAGTCTACTGAACTACCAGTTTACTGAACCACCACTTTACTGAACCACCAGTCTACTGAACTACCAGTTTACTGAACCACCACTTTACTGAACCACCAGTCTACTGAACCACCAGTCTACTGAACCACCAGTCTACTGAACCACCACTTTACTAAACCACCACTTTACTGAACCACCACTTTAATGAACCGCCAGTCTACTGAACCTCCAGTCTACTGAACCACCAGTCTACTGAAATACCAGTCTACTGAACTACCAGTTTACTGAACCACCAGTTTACTGAACCACCAGTCTACTGAACCTCCAGTCTACTGAACCACCAGTCTACTGAAATACCAGTCTACTGAACTACCAGTTTACTGAACCACCAGTTTACTGAACCACCAGTTTACTGAACCACCAGTCTACTGAACCACCAGTCTACTGAAATACCAGTCTACTGAACTACCAGTTTACTGAACCACCAGTCTACTGAACCACCACTTTACTGAACCACCAGTCTACTGAACCACCAGTCTACTGAACCACCAGTCTACTGAACCACCACTTTACTGAACCACCAGTCTACTGAACCACCAGTCTACTGAACCACCAGTCTACTGAACCACCAGTCTACTGAACCGCCAGTCTACTGAACCGCCAGTCTACTGAACCACCAGTTTACTGAACCACCAGTCTACTGAACCACCAGTCTACTGAACCGCCAGTCTACTGAACCACCAGTTTACTGAACCACCAGTCTACTGAACTACCAGTTTACTGAACCACCAGTCTACTGAACCACCAGTCTACTGAACCGCCAGTCTACTGAACCGCCAGTCTACTGAACCACCACTTTACTGAACCACCACTTTACTGAACCACCACTTTACTGAACCACCAGTCTACTGAACCACCAGTCTACTGAACCACCAGTTTACTGAACCACCAGTCTACTGAACCACCAGTCTACTGAACCACCAGTCTACTGAACCACCAGTTTACTGAACCACCAGTCTACTGAACCACCAGTCTACTGAACCACCACTTTACTGAACCACCAGTCTACTGAACCACCAGTCTACTGAACCACCAGTCTACTGAACCACCAGTTTACTGAACCACCAGTCTACTGAACCACCAGTCTACTGAACCACCAGTCTACTGAACCACCAGTCTACTGAACCACCAGTCTACTGAACCACCAGTCTACTGAACCACCAGTCTACTGAACCACCAGTCTACTGAACCACCAGTCTACTGAACCTCCAGTTTATTTAATACTCAAATAATAATAGATATTACACAAGTACCTCAGAAGTACAGTGGTTGATGTATTGGTTTCCCCCCCCCCCTGTGCAGCACGGTGTTGCGGCTCTCGGTTCGGGGCCCCCAGGGGCCGGTGTCTGGCTCCAGGCTGGTGTTTCTGCTGAGGAACCAGCTGCTGCGGGAGAAGAGCGACTACCTGCTGTTCAGAGCTCTGAGAGTCGACACCGTCTGTGAGTCAGCAAGAGATCATCCTGTTAAACACAAACATCACTCATCTGTTGAGTATTCACCATACATACTCATCTGTTGAGTATTCACCATACATACTCATCTGTTGAGTATTCACCATACATACTCATCTGTTGAGTATTCACCATACATACTCATCTGTTGAGTATTCACCATACATACTCATCTGTTGAGTATTCACCATACATACTCATCTGTTGAGTATTCACCATACCTACTCATCTGTTGAGTATTCACCATACATACGTATCTGTTGAGTATTCACCATACATACTCATCTGTTGAGTATTCACCATACATACTCATCTGTTGAGTATTCACCATACATACTCATCTGTTGAGTATTCACCATACATACTCATCTGTTGAGTATTCACCATACATACTCATCTGTTGAGTATTCACCATACATACGTATCTGTTGAGTATTCACCATACATACTCATCTGTTGAGTATTCACCATACATACTCATCTGTTGAGTATTCACCATACATACTCATCTGTTGAGTATTCACCATACATACTCATCTGTTGAGTATTCACCATACATACTCATCTGTTGAGTATTCACCATACATACTCATCTGTTGAGTATTCACCATACATACTCATCTGTTGAGTATTCACCATACATACGTATCTGTTGAGTATTCACCATACATACTCATCTGTTGAGTATTCACCATACATACTCATCTGTTGAGTATTCACCATACATACATATCTGTTGCTGATGCTCTGTTAGAGGAGCCTGGGACTTTCATTGCCATATCTACACTGGAGCTCATGTGCTAATGACAATAAAGCCTTGAAACAGTGTTTCTGTGCTGGACCCTGAAGGCAGCATCCCCCTGGTCCAATGGGATTCCTCCATGTGATTTTGGATTATGTCAGAAAAGAATCTCTGTGTCAAACACACGTTGATGATACTTACACGTGTAGTCCAGCAGGATAATCTCCACGTACTAACACCACTTTGTGATTTATAAGAAAGTCCCTCTGGGGGGAGCACAGGGATTGCAGCCTGAGCAAACCCCCCCCCACGCTGAGAGGGAACAGCACACAAAGCATGAGTCACAGCTTCCTGCCCTCTCTCTTTCTGCCGGTCAGTGTGCCTGCTCCGCTGCTCGGGCCACGGTCAGTGTGATCCCATCTCTAAGGACTGTGCCTGCGACCCGTTCTGGACCCAGAACCTGGTTCGTCGATACCTGGGCGACGGAGAGAGCAACTGTGGTAAATACACGCTCTAATTCTTCTGTTTATCAGCTCACGGAGTCCTGCTGTGAACCCGGACGTGTTGAATACCCCTACGTTTTATGATAGAAATGTATAACAGGGTCTCCAGCTCATAGAAACAGCTGGATGCTGACCTGCCTACTGTAGCCTACAATAGTTCAGAAAGGCATTGGCCGTTTGGAGGGTTTGTCAGGGTCAGTGAGGACGCTGAATCCATTTCTGACATTTCAGGATCAGAAAGGTCAGTTTCAACCAGAAAGAGGTCATACCTGTTCTGTGGACTGGTTCTGGTACCATGAGTAGAGTTGGACCATTGGATATAGAGAGCACAAGATGAACATTATTACCTCTACTGTGGACACAATGAAATAAGCAATCTGTCCGATCCAGATCATCCAGAGTCCCCTACATCTTCCAAATCGAGAGTCAGAATCAGTCCACAGAACAGAGATGGCCACTCTCTGGTTCAAACTGACATTGTTGATCCTACAAATGTCAGAAATGGATGCAGCGTCCTCCCTACCCCCCAACACACTCCCAAACCGCCCAAAGCCATTTCCCCCGGTGATGTAATGTTGCCTCTCCTCCTGGCAGAGTGGAGGGTGCTGTACGTCATCCTGACCAGCTTCCTGCTCATGGTCTTCATCGTCTCCGTCAGCTGGACTTTCATCTGCTGCTGCAGGAGGTGAACACACACACACACACACACACTCTGATCACACACACCTGCTACCCTGTGTTGCTGACAGGGTTGGGAGTGTTACTTTGTAAATGTAATCAGTTACTGAATACATGGCTCTGAAAGTAATCCGAATACAGTTACGTGTAATCAGATTACTTTTAGATTACTTCTGGATTACTTTCTTTCTCCATCACAGATGGAATGTGTTGCTGAACAGGAGACACACAAAGCAAAAGGAAACTGAACGTGTTTTACTGTTTTAATGGCGTATCAAGAGCACAACTGAAACATCACCTCTGAAACGAGGCAACAACATAATACACTCTTTGGGGATGCAGCTTGGGGTGTGAGGAGTGAGGACACGGCTTAGAACGGGCTTCTGTCCTGACCTCCTTCACTTCATGACATCTCTGCAGCACCAGGAGGCAGCGGGGGGGTTAACTCAGCCTCTGAGAAGACGAGCCTTTCACGCACCGCCTTGAGAATCATTAGAAAGGCTAAAGAGCGGTGTGGCTGATGTGTTTTAACCACACACACACACACACACACACACACACACACACACACACACACACACACACACACACACACACGATTCGGCTGTTCCTTTAGTAATGAATATTAAATGTTGTGAGGAAATCTTTCCACCAATAATCCCAAAGTATTCCAAAATGTATTCAGGTTTCCGAAAGTAACTGTAATCAGATTACTCGTTTCTCAAATGTAACGCCAGCTGAATACAGTCACTTGATTCGTGTATTCTGATTACGTAACGCCGCTACATCCCGTTACAACCCAACCCCGGTTGCTGACAGGTGTCGTGTGAAATGATCATTAGAAACATATAGTCTTATACGCTGATTGCCTTTTACTCTGTTAAATAGTATTGTTAGTCTTGTATGTGTTTAACAGAGACATAGGTTAAGGATTTATATTTCAGGAGGGCAAAGGAAGTAAAAGGTGGATTTGTAAATGGTTAAGGACTGAGGGTTTAATGGTTTAATGATGGGATGTAGGACCAGTTGAATATATATTATATATATATATAATATATAGAGAGACTGTTAGCAGAACTTCTTTATCCTCTGAGGATGAAGTGTCAGAAACAATGCCTGACTGTTCTGGAAGTAATATGGTCGGTGTTTACATTAGCATGCTAACACTCAGAGCTAACCTGTACTGGAGAGAGCATGTGTGTGAAGAAGCAGGAAGTCACCTTGTGGTAAACCTGAGAGAGAACAATGTGAGACCTATAACCTGGTGGTGCAAGTGGAGAGAGTTGAGATGAAGCTTCTGTGTTTTCTGATCAGGAGGAGACAGAAGGGGCCGAGGAGGAAAACCAAATACACCATCCTGGACAACATGGACGAGCAGGAGAGGCTGGAGCTCAGACCCAAATTCAGTGAGTCCCTTCAGAGTGAGAACCTGATGCATGCTGGGAGGTTACTGCAGCGGTCAAAAAAGTACTCTGATTTAAGAAGTGAAAGTATTCGTTGTGCAGATTGGTCCATTTCAGAATAATATCTATGATGTGTTTTATAAAGATTGATCATGAAAGTGTTCTCAAAGCTGGTGAAGGTGCAGCTAGTTTGAAGTACTTTGTAGACTGCAGGGTAGCTGGTGAAGGTGCAGCTAGTCTGAAGTACTTTGTAGACTGCAGGGTAGCTGGTGAAGGTGCAGCTAGTCTGAAGTACTTTGTAGACTGCAGGGTAGCTGGTGAAGGTGCAGCTAGTCTGAATGGCTTTGTAGACTGCAGGGTAGCTGGTGAAGGAGCAGCTAGTCTGAAGTACTTTGTAGACTGCAGGGTAGCTGGTGAAGGTGCAGCTAGTCTGAAGTACTTTGTAGACTGCAGGGTAGCTGGTGAAGGTGCAGCTAGTCTGAATGGCTTTGTAGACTGCAGGGTAGCTGGTGAAGGTGCAGCTAGTCTGAATGGCTTTGTAGACTGCAGGGTAGCTGGTGAAGGTGCAGCTAGTCTGAAGTACTTTGTAGACTGCAGGGTAGCTGGTGAAGGTGCAGCTAGTCTGAATGGCTTTGTAGACTGCAGGGTAGCTGGTGAAGGTGCAGCTAGTCTGAATGGCTTTGTAGACTGCAGGGTAGCTGGTGAAGGTGCAGCTAGTCTGAAGTACTTTGTAGACTGCAGGGTAGCTGGTGAAGGAGCAGCTAGTCTGAATGGCTTTGTAGACTGCAGGGTAGCTGGTGAAGGTGCAGCTAGTCTGAAGTACTTTGTAGACTGCAGGGTAGCTGGTGAAGGTGCAGCTAGTCTGAAGTACTTTGTAGACTGCAGGGTAGCTGGTGAAGGAGCAGCTAGTCTGAAGTACTTTGTAGACTGCAGGGTAGCTGGTGAAGGAGCAGCTAGTCTGAATGGCTTTGTAGACTGCAGGGTAGCTGGTGAAGGTGCAGCTAGTCTGAAGTACTTTGTAGACTGCAGGGTAGCTGGTGAAGGTGCAGCTAGTCTGAAGTACTTTGTAGACTGCAGGGTAGCTGGTGAAGGAGCAGCTAGTCTGAAGTACTTTGTAGACTGCAGGGTAGCTGGTGAAGAAGCAGCTAGTCTGAATGGCTTTGTAGACTGCAGGGTAGCTGGTGAAGGTGCAGCTAGTCTGAAGTACTTTGTAGACTGCAGGGTAGCTGGTGAAGGAGCAGCTAGTCTGAAGTACTTTGTAGACTGCAGGGTAGCTGGTGAAGGAGCAGCTAGTCTGAATGGCTTTGTAGACTGCAGGGTAGCTGGTGAAGGAGCAGCTAGTCTGAATGGCTTTGTAGACTGCAGGGTAGCTGGTGAAGGTGCAGCTAGTCTGAAGTACTTTGTAGACTGCAGGGTAGCTGGTGAAGGAGCAGCTAGTCTGAAGTACTTTGTAGACTGCAGGGTAGCTGGTGAAGGAGCAGCTAGTCTGAAGTACTTTGTAGACTGCAGGGTAGCTGGTGGATTTACTCCAGGTGGAACTAAAGTCTGATTCAACACTTGGTTAGATTTCACATCCTTCATCCAGATCTGAGAAGTAACTAAAGGTATAAATACATGTAGTGGAGTAAAAGTACACAGTAGCAGAACATGGAAATACTCTGAGTAAATCTACTTAGTTACTTTACTCACTGAATACAACACTATAAACTGAATGAAATTGTCCTCAGAGTGCCAGGGTTAACCTCTTCAGCCCTTTGGCCCCCAGCCTCCGGGTTAGAGTTAACTCTAACTGAATTCACTCGGACACAGCAACGCCTATTACGATTCTGACACGTCTCCAGCCAACTCACAGGTGTATCATCACTTTGATCAAAAAGATTATTCATATACCCCTTTTAGTTTAGTGAAGATATACTCATTCATTCTGGGCATGTCATTTTGGAGCCTGAGGGCTAAAGAGGTTAATGATGACAACTCTCCCCTCTCTGCAGGTATCAAACACCGCAGCACGGAGCACAACTCCAGCCTCATGATGTCCGAGTCGGAGCTGGACAGCGACCAGGACACCATCTTCAGCCGAGAGCGACCCGTCCGCAGCAGGAACCGGACCAGCGCCACGCGCAACGGAAACGCCTTCGGGTGACGGACAGCTGACGAAACGGGACTCGTCTGTGATGTTTGCACTCTTGGCAGGCAGGGAGACCACGGACGTTTAATAATAACTGGATACGGCCTGTTCTCTCCTGTGAGAGCTGCTCATTGGCTCATGAGGACAAAATGGCCTGACATTCTCATGCCTTGCTGTGAGAGCAGAAGTACCTGTATGTAGCTCATAGAGCGCAGTTGAGTTTCCGCTTAAGCCCCGCCTCCTGACACTAAGCCCCGCCCCCTGTAATTAAGCCCCCTCAGCTCAGTAGAATGAATGGAGAGAGAAAATACATCTGGATTCGGCTTTTAGTGCATTACTTTAAGTTGTAGTACCGCCGTTTGGACACAACGAGTCCGGAGCACTTCCTGGGGGCTTGGGCGAGAGATTTAACTTCTTACAGTTCAAAGGACTTCATTTCCCAGAAGCCCTTTTTCTGTAAGCTCAGTTGAATTAACCAGTGTCCCGTTTCAGGACTTAATGCCTGGAGGAAAAACCTGCGACTCCTAACGAAGAACAACACGGGTTTGGAAATGTGGAAGATGCTTTACAAGAAGACAACCTCAAGGGTCTGCGTCTTGAAATGAAGACGTCTAAATAAGACATTTAAAGAAGAATCAGACATTTGGGGAAATCGTCCCTGAGGGTTTCCTAAAGCCCATAATCACATCCTCAAATGTTTTACTTTGTCCACAAATCCCAAAAATATCTGTCATTATCTGTACATTTTAGAAGTTAGATTGATTCATCGATTAACTAAAAAGTTGGCGATTTATTTATAATAATTAACTCTTCAGCCTATCGAATAATCTTTTCAGCTCCACACTCAACATCTCCAAGTCTTGCACGTTGTGTCTTGTTAGCCACAAGCTAGTCACCAATCTATCCAAATGTCCTCCAACTGTTAACCAGCTGGACCAAGATGCTAACTGGTCTGGAAGCTAATTCAATGAATTGCTTTATCTCAAAGTAAAAAAATGTTAGGATTCGTCACAGCTATCCAGTGATTACTGCTTTGGCGGGCCGCTTGTTCATGACAAAAATAAACTTGACTTCATTTCAATCCTTACCTTTACAAAGTCCACAATGTGTTTAGCCTAGCTCAACCTCAAAACAGAAACGATCCACTTTCCAACAACTCCAAATCTGTCTGATTTACATTTAGTATCTAACAAGCTGGTTCATTAAAGAGTAGCCGAATTTTTTTACAGAGCCCTGATTTGAAGGTGACATTAAGCCATCTCTAAGGTAACAGACCCGAAAGCTAACTAACTAAACGTAATGATATCCAAAGCGTAGACACAATTGTCCAGTATTTATTGAGGTTAACCCTCTGCTAACCCATCAGCATACCAAACACACACAACAATGGGTACTTCATGGTATTGTCATAATGAACATGTGTAGCCTAGTTTAGCAGGAAGAAAACTGCTAGCCACGCACTTCCAAACAGAAATGACCCACCGTCCACCAACTCACCTTTCTGATTGACATGTTTCTTGCTAGCCAACAAGAACGTTTATCCAAGAGTAGATGGCCTAATGAGAGAACCAGCAATCATCATCTATGAGCCAACTTTAAGCTAACTCTATCTTAACTATGCTAATTAGTGAACCCAAAGAGAGCTGAACCTACACAATTAATGTTAGCTAAGGGGACCTAGAATTTGCATCGTCATGCCAGCACGTCTTTTTGTCCGGTCGGGTCTTGGAAGACCGGAAGCTGTGTGGTTCATAAAAACATTTTCTTACTCAATATCTTACCCTAACCCTTTTATTTTAAAGTGTATAATGTCGGAGTTGTTTTGCCGTCTGTGAGGAAAAGAAATGGCTCAGAGCCTCAGAATACTGACATCTGTTTGTGTCCTTTTTTATTTCCTTCTGATGTGTTATTATTTGGAGCAGGCACGAAACATACTACCAATAGAAATACATTGCTTCTAAAATCTGTTTTTCCTTCTAATTGGTTATTATTTACTTTTAAAATCGTTGTGACACGAAAACAAATGGCGGAATCGTGTTGGTGAACACGAATCAATAGATTAATGTTGTGACCATAACACGAAATGCTGCGAGTGTGTTGCCAGTTCAGGACCCAGTTAGCCTAGCTTAGCACAGAGCCTAGATGTGCAGGGTGAAACTGCTAGCTTGTTAGCTTGCTAGTTACAACATACATCCGTTTTTGAGTTGTGCAAATGTGAATGCTGTTCAATCCTGTTCTTTGTTGCTTGTTCGGTGTTGTTTAGTAACAAAACGTTGGATTAAGGCACCGATTGATGAGGTTTAATTCCTCCTTAATTCTCCACAAATAGAGAACCGCAGTGACGCGTCCTAAAACCCGGATGTAAACTCCTTCCGGTTCCTTCGTCAAAAACGCAACGCAATTTCTCCATAGGGTTTTGGAAAATAGCTGGAACTAAGGTCTGTGGTTGAGACACATTTAAGAGACGGATCACGTTTGGTTCAGCCAGATAATCTCCACATGTCTATCCTACGTTTATAATTTTCGAAGCATAAAACTAGTCGCAAAAAGCAAAATGCTAACGTTGTGCTATAAAGGAACTACAGCAGGGTCGCTGCTTCAACGTCACGCCAACTTAAGATCCCTATTCAAACACACAGATTGTAAATGGTACAAGTTGAAGTGTTTGAACAGTTTGCAGGAGGCAGGGACTTGCTTTCAAGCAGAACAGGGCAAACTAACTTAGCGGAAGTGTTTACGTGTTCGGTGTAATGACGTAAAACGGCCTGGACAACTTCTGTAGTCCTATTCAGCCACTTGTTAACAACCATCGTTTTTCAGACACGTAAACTCTTCAAAAATCACCAGCGGGGTCACTGCTGATGGATTTAATGTCGTAGAACAAAACGTGACCTGTCTCTTCAGTGTGTGTCAAACACAGACCTTAGTTGGAGCTATTTTCCAAAACCCTATGGAGAAATTGCTTTTTATCGAAGGAACCGGACGTGGTAAAAATGCTAACTTACTTCCGGGTTTTAGGACGCGTCACTGCGGTTCTCTATTGTATTGGAGTCAACGTTCTGACGTCACTGGTGGGCTGAACCCGGGCGGCGGCAACGAGTCGACCATACTGTTCAAAATGGACGGTAAACAAGCTAATAGCAGATGATCTCCAGAGCAGTGGAGTCACCGGATGTAGAAGGATGTACAGATGGTTGATAGAGGAGGAGCAGACTATCTGGACACAGAATCCGTTTTCAGCATGTGCTTTACTGAGCCGAGTTTATCACCTGTATAGGCTACACACAGTTACTTCCCCTTCACTGTTCTGTTCATCTGACCTGAGAAGTTTATAAAAACATCCCTCAGACTGTATGTATGATTACTGACTTGAACTAACCAGTGGCACTTTCGTCATTCATCGATTTACGGCAGCATGTAACGGATACGTGGCTTTAATTTCATTAACTAACACTAGGAGGGGTAAAATGCACCTCTGTGGGACCATTAAGGGTATATTTCTTCTTCCGAAAATAATCTGTTACATACCATTACAAAACGACAACATGTAATATAACAATTTATTTTTTTAATATTTGATTCATATCTAAAGTCAGAAATACAATTTTTTTTACATTAAAGCAATATTTAATCACACACAAAAGGCGAGATCCATACAACTAATTACAAAAAGTCAGTTACACGGCACTTTGGGAGCCTGCCGAACAACATCACCCTACAGTCACAAGGTGTTTATGAAACTACAGTAGTCATTACATCACAGAGAGACTAGACGCATGCCTAACAAACCTTAGGGTCATGTTTCCACTTTTAAAGTCATTCATTTATTTGCAAATGTCCACACTGTAGGATCAATAAAGGATTATCTTAATAGGCGCTTTCACACGGGAGTACTTCTCCCAGGAACAGTTCCAACAGTTCCAACATAAAACGTGGGAACGGTGGAGATGAGGAGGTGTCGGCGATTTACCCGGGACTGATTTATACACACTAATACACACATACCATGTATCCCAAAGTCATCAAATGTCAGCATACAAAAGTAATTTAATCGTGAAGAATATAGTTTACGCTTTTCATGTATTTAATCACAGTAAATCTCCCTTTTCCACCACGGCCAAGTGTGCAGCTTCTCTACCGTGTGTGCTACTGAGACCCTCCACGTGTGTCCCTCCTCAGCATCACATCGGAGTTATTGCCTTTGTTACCATGTCATCTAGCAATTGAGATATTTCTGAATGGAAAAATATGGATGATACATATTTAGAGGCGCCTCACAAAAGCACACCTTACCATTCGGAGTGTATTCTTAAAAACGGTACAACCGGACAGCGATGCGGGACACGCAGCACTACAGGGGGCCGGGCTGAACAGGTGGGTTTGAGGAGCTTTGTGTACTCCATCCGGTGAAAATATAACAGTACGCCGTTCGGCCACTACCAACATTTGCTTCATCGTCAGAAAATACTGAATTCTGATTGGGTAGAATTTGTGATGTCCTCAGCAACAGTCTGATTCCTCTGCTCTCATGTAAGCTGCTAACGCTAACTAGCTCATTACTGAACAGCAGCAACCCGTCGTACAGGGATAGTCATCAGCATTAACTGCATTGTGGTGTCACAGGTGTTATTATATAAAGCTCCACTCAGGTCCTGGATGATGGTATATGAGGTTACGCTAACGTTAGCACGTCTGTCCCACTCTTAAATGACTTTATTTAATCATGTTCAAATGTTTTTCTCTTTTGAAAATGATAATAAAGTATACATCTCACTTGTCCAAGTATCTTGTTTACTAACCATCTGAAGCGCTTTGAGGTCTCGATGATGTGTAGAGCCAACTAGCTCCTTTCATTCTTTATATTATCCATGTAGCCTTTTCTGTAAAACCACATACTTCATGTTGGCTGGAGACGGAGTTTACCACTAACTTATTAATCTCTTGTTCAGCAACAGATCAAAAACTGCTTCTTTCCACTCTTTGAAAGTTAAATGGTAAATCCGTTAGTTATTGTAATTTGGGGAAACTGGAAAGATTTACAGAGGCAGCAACTCTAGCCAATCAGAAGAGAGTATTCCCCTCAGGCCATGGGCTGTGACGGTAGACTGCATAGCTCAAGGTCACGGGTTCGATAAACATGGTTTTCCTTTCATAAAACTGATTTGAGTGACTTTGTGATCATAAAGACTAAAACCCAAGAAATCAAATATAGCTGCCGAAATCAAATCGTGGCACGAAAGACAATTTCCTTTGAAAAAAAAAAACGTTCCTACCGGCTAACGAGCTATTTTCCGATTAGTGAAAACATACTAATTTACTTAAAGTTCTTAAAAAGGTAGTCAAGAAGCTCAAATTTAAAAAAAGGGGTTATTTTAGATGTCACAGGTACGTTAATTTAAGAACCTGAGATCTACAGGTATGACACATTACTGCACTTATACTTTGATTGCATTTCCCTGCTGCCTCCCTTCAGGGCTTGAGGCCTCCGAAGCACATGTACTTGACCTCCAGATACTCGTCCACGCCGTATTTGGAGCCTTCGCGGCCCAACCCGGACTGTTTGACCCCCCCGAACGTGGCCTCCGGGGTGGACAGGAGGCCTTCGTTCACTCCCACCATCCCCACCTCCAACGCCTCCGCCACGCGCCAGATCTGACTCACGTCCTGCGAGAAGAAGTACCCTGAGGACAGGAACATCACAGCATTACAGTGTAAACCGGAATGATCCACATCCAGGGGGGGAGGGGTCTGTGTGCTTTCTTCCTGCCTGTCAACATGACTCGTAACCAATTGCCCCTTGCAGGATTAATAAAGTTGTTGATTGATTTCAGGCAGGAGTCCTGTTGTGAACCCTGCAATGTTGATACCACAACGTGTAACCATAGAAATGTAGAGTAGGGTCCACAGCTCATAGAAGCTGCCGGATGCTAACCTGCAGATGTTGGACAATTTCTATAATTAGCACGGTTGCGTTAATTAGCATCAATTAGCGTTATATCCTATGCAGACCGGCTGATGTTGGGGTTATTCCTGCTATTGTTTAACCTCAAAGTAATTACATTCAATATATTTTAGAATTGACAGGAATTATAATTCATTTCAATACAAAGTTGTTCTCCGTTGACTGCTTCTGATTCATGTAGGGTCGATTTGGAAGATGTAGCGGACTCTGGATGATCTGGATCGGACAGATTGCTTATTTCATTGTGACCACAGTAGAGGTAATAATGTTGTGTGCTCTCTATATCCAACTCTACTCATGGTATCAGAATCAGTCCACAGAACAGGTATGACCTCTTTCTGGTTAAAGCTGTCATTGTTGATCCTGGAAATGTCAGAAATGGATTCGGCGTCCTCACTGACCCCCAACACCACTCCAGAACTGACCAAATCGCCCTATAATCCTAATTAAGGTAATGTTGTGCAAAAGACTTCTGCAGCTTCTACGTGCTGGAGGCGCGGCTCTACATTTCAGGGAGAAGCAACTCACCTGCCAGCCCGACATTAGAAGCGTTCGCGACGGCCAGAGCTTCCTCCTCGGTGTCAAACCTGGAAACCACAAACATCTTTAGTGGTTGATGTATTTCGTCCAACTCATTTCAACTGTTTTTAGAAAGCTAGACGATAAACATCCTTAGCATCACAGCTGGTGCTTTTTGGAGATACTGTACTCTGAGCCTTATGCAAGGTGGGTTAGGACGTCAATGTCCTTATTTGATATTTTCCTAATACAGTTTTCTGAACTAAAGGGATCCTGAGTGTCCTCCTCCAACATGAGAGTAGCATGCTAACAAAGGTATCAACTGTAGCTGTGAACATGACAGGGTGTGTGATTACCTAGAAGAGCATCAGGACTGCTTGAGGCAGATGATAGCTATGTCATTAACATGAGGATTCAGCCTCTATGGAGAGAGACATCAAGCATGCTCATTTCTGACGTGGAGCTAATCTGAAGTAAACATTGAAGACTGCTTTCTATTCCTCCATCTTGAGACTGTGTGACTCCCTCTCTTGGAGATCAGCATGTGAAGGACACTGCTCAGGAACTAGTCTCTGTATGTGATGACTCCTTCTGGAGAGGATCACAGATACATGGATCCTGAGACTGAAGCTCCAGCCGGGGACCAGGGAGAGTTCTCTAACAGCTTTACGAGTGTCTCAGACCTGTGAGGCTGAAGCTCCAGCCGGGGACCAGGGAGAGTTCTCTAACAGCTTTACGAGTGTCTCAGACCTGTGAGGCTGAAGCTCGAGCCGGGACCAGGGAGAGTTCTCTAACAGCTTTACGAGTGTCTCAGACCTGTGAGGCTGAAGCTCGAGCCGGGACCAGGGAGAGTTCTCTAACAGCTTTACGAGTGTCTCAGACCTGTGAGGCTGAAGCTCCAGCCGGGACCAGGGAGAGTTCTCTAACAGCTTTACGAGTGTCTCAGACTTGTGAGGCTGAAGCTCCAGCCGGGGACCAGGGAGAGTTCTCTAACAGCTTTACGAGTGTCTCAGACCTGTGAGACTGAAGCTCCAGCCGGGGACTAGGGAGAGTTCTCTAACAGCTTTACGAGTGTCTCAGACCTGTGAGGCTGAAGCTCCAGCCGGGGACCAGGGAGAGTTCTCCAACAGCTTTACGAGTGTCTCAGACCTGTGAGGCTGAAGCTCCAGCCGGGACCAGGGAGAGTTCTCTAACAGCTTTACGAGTGTCTCAGACTTGTGAGGCTGAAGCTCCAGCCGGGGACTAGGGAGAGTTCTCTAACAGCTTTACGAGTGTCTCAGACCTGTGAGGCTGAAGCTCCAGCCGGGGACCAGGGAGAGTTCTCTAACAGCTTTACGAGTGTCTCAGACCTGTGAGGCTGAAGCTCCAGCCGGGGACCAGGGAGAGTTCTCTAACAGCTTTACGAGTGTCTCAGACCTGTGAGGCTGAAGCTCCAGCCGGGACCAGGGAGAGTTCTCTAACAGCTTTACGAGTGTCTCAGACCTGTGAGGCTGAAGCTCCAGCCGGGGACCAGGGAGAGTTCTCTAACAGCTTTACGAGTGTCTCAGACCTGTGAGGCTGAAGCTCCAGCCGGGGACCAGGGAGAGTTCTCTAACAGCTTTACGAGTGTCTCAGACCTGTGAGGCTGAAGCTCGAGCCGGGACCAGGGAGAGTTCTCTAACAGCTTTACGAGTGTCTCAGACCTGTGAGGCTGAAGCTCGAGCCGGGACCAGGGAGAGTTCTCTAACAGCTTTACGAGTGTCTCAGACCTGTGAGGCTGAAGCTCCAGCCGGGGACCAGGGAGAGTTCTCTAACAGCTTTACGAGTGTCTCAGACCTGTGAGGCTGAAGGTCGAGCCGGGACCAGGGAGAGTTCTCCAACAGCTTTACGAGTGTCTCAGACCTGTGAGGCTGAAGCTCGAGTCGGGGACCAGGGAGAGTTCTCTAACAGCTTTACGAGTGTCTCAGACCTGTGAGGCTGAAGCTCGAGTCGGGGACCAGGGAGAGTTCTCTAACAGCTTTACGAGTGTCTCAGACCTGTGAGGCTGAAGCTCGAGCCGGGACCAGGGAGAGTTCTCTAACAGCTTTACGAGTGTCTCAGACCTGTGAGGCTGAAGCTCGAGCCGGGACTAGGGAGAGTTCTCTAACAGCTTTACGAGTGTCTCAGACCTGTGAGGCTGAAGCTCGAGCCGGGACCAGGGAGAGTTCTCTAACAGCTTTACGAGTGTCTCAGACCTGTGAGGCTGAAGCTCGAGCCGGGACCAGGGAGAGTTCTCTAACAGCTTTACGAGTGTCTCAGACCTGTGAGGCTGAAGCTCGAGCCGGGGACTAGGGAGAGTTCTCTAACAGCTTTACGAGTGTCTCAGACCTGTGAGGCTGAAGCTCCAGCCGGGGACCAGGGAGAGTTCTCTAACAGCTTTACGAGTGTCTCAGACCTGTGAGGCTGAAGCTCCAGCCGGGACCAGGGAGAGTTCTCTAACAGCTTTACGAGTGTCTCAGACCTGTGAGGCTGAAGCTCCAGCCGGGACCAGGGAGAGTTCTCTAACAGCTTTACGAGTGTCTCAGACCTGTGAGGCTGAAGCTCGAGCTGGGACCAGGGAGAGTTCTCTAACAGCTTTACGAGTGTCTCAGACCTGTGAGGCTGAAGCTCGAGCTGGGACCAGGGAGAGTTCTCTAACAGCTTTACGAGTGTCTCAGACCTGTGAGGCTGAAGCTCGAGCCGGGACCAGGGAGAGTTCTCTAACAGCTTTACGAGTGTCTCAGACCTGTGAGGCTGAAGCTCCAGCCGGGGACCAGGGAGAGTTCTCTAACAGCTTTACGAGTGTCTCAGACCTGATGACGGGCAGCAGCGGGCCGAAGGTCTCCTCCCGGGTGCACATCATGTCTGTGGAGACGTCAGTGAGGAGCGTGGGCTGCACGAAGGAGCCGTCCAGACGCTTCCCCCCCCGCAGAACCTTCGCCCCCCGGGACACCGCGTCCGAGATCTGGGCCTCCACCTGCACACACCATCAGAACCAGAACCAGGTTTATCACCAGGTAGGTTGACACGTACGAGGAATTTGACTTGGTGTCATGATGCATACATGAAAGTAAAGCAAAGATTAAAAACACAGAGAGAACTATTTTAAGAAAATTATAATAACATAAAAAAATTATAGTAAAATATAACAGTGGCCTGTTCTTTCCTGTGAGAGCTGCTCATTGGCTCATGAGGACAAATTGGCCTGAGATACGCTAGAGCAAAACGTCGCAGATTACCCATCATGCCTTGCTGTGAGAGCAGAAGTACCAGTATGTAGCTCATAGAGCGCAGTTGAGTTTCCCCTTAAGCCCCACCTCCTGTCACTAAGCCCCGCCCCCTCAGCTCAGTAGAATGAATGGAGAGAGAAAATACATCTGGATTCAACTTTTACACCTGAACATCAGCAGGAGAGGACTCTTTAAAGTAGAGCCACTACATACTGATATACACTTGAACATCAGCAGGAGAGGACTCTTTAAAGTAGAGCCACTACATACTGATATACACCTGAACATCAGCAGGAGAGGACTCTTTAAAGTAGAGACACTACATACCGATATACACCTGAACATCAGCAGGAGAGGACTCTTTAAAGTAGAGACACTACATACTGATATACACCTGAACATCAGCAGGAGAGGACTCTTTAAAGTAGAGACACTACATACTGATATACACCTGAACATCAGCAGGAGAGGACTCTTTAAAGTAGAGACACTACATACTGATATACACCTGAACATCAGCAGGAGAGAACTCTTTAAAGTAGAGACACTACACACTGATATACACCTGAACATCAGCAGGAGAGGGCTCTTTAAAGTAGAGACACTACATACTGATATACACCTGAACATCAGCAGGAGAGGCCTCTTTAAAGTAGAGACACTACATACTGATATACACCTGAACATCAGCAGGAGAGGACTCTTTAAAGTAGAGACACTACACACTGATATACACCTGAACATCAGCAGGAGAGAACTCTTTAAAGTAGAGACACTACATACTGATATACACACGAACATCAGCAGGAGAGGACTCTTTAAAGTAGAGACACTACACACTGATATACACCTGAACATCAGCAGGAGAGGACTCTTTAAAGTAGAGACACTACATACTGATATACACCCGAACATCAGCAGGAGAGGGCTCTTTCACCTTCTCTGCAGCTCTGTTGTTGATCAGCGGGCCCTGCGTGGTGCTGGGCTCCGAGCCGTGACCCAGCACGAGTTCGGCGTCCATCGCTCGGCTGAGCTTCTCCACGAACACATCGTGGATCTTGCTCTGCACCAGGAAGCGGTTCGAACACACGCACGTCTGCAGGAAGAGGGGGGAGTCAGAGTTCTGATGTTTTACGTTCAGAGGTGGGAAGTAGTGGAGTACAAATACTTCGTTCTGGTATCAGTTCTTTACTCCACTACTTCTTTTTCTGACGACTTTCTACTTCTTACATGTTGAACCCAAATACCTGTACTTTCGACTTCTTACATGTTGAACCCAAATACCTGTACTTTCTACTTCTTACATGTTGAACCCAAATACCTGTACTTTCTACTTCTTACATGTTGAACCCAAATACCTGTACTTTCTACTTCTTACATGTTGAACCCAAATACCTGTACTTTCTACTTCTTACATGTTGAACTCAAATACCTGTACTTTCTACTTCTTACATGTTGAACCCAAATACCTGTACTTTCTACCTCTCACATGTTGAACTCAAATACCTGTACTTTCTACTTCTTACATGTTGAACACAAATACCTGTACTTTCTACTTCTCACATGTTGAACCCAAATACCTGTACTTTCTACCTCTCACATGTTGAACTCAAATACCTGTACTTTCTACTTCTTACATGTTGAACTCAAATACCTGTACTTTCTACTTCTCACATGTTGAACTAAAATACCTGTACTTTCTACTTCTTACATGTTGAACCCAAATACCTGTACTTTCTACTTCTTACATGTTGAACCCAAATACCTGTACTTTCTACCTCTCACATGTTGAACTCAAATACCTGTACTTTCTACTTCTTACATGTTGAACTCAAATACCTGTACTTTCTACTTCTCACATGTTGAACTAAAATACCTGTACTTTCTACTTCTTACATGTTGAACCCAAATACCTGTACTTTCTACTTCTTACATGTTGAACCCAAATACCTGTACTTTCTACCTCTCACATGTTGAACTCAAATACCTGTACTTTCTACTTCTTACATGTTGAACTCAAATACCTGTACTTTCTACTTCTCACATGTTGAACTAAAATACCTGTACTTTCTACTTCTTACATGTTGAACCCAAATACCTGTACTTTCTACTTCTTACATGTTGAACCCAAATACCTGTACTTTCTACCTCTCACATGTTGAACTCAAATACCTGTACTTTCTACTTCTTACATGTTGAACTCAAATACCTGTACTTTCTACATGTTGAACCCAAATACCTGTACTTTCTACTTCTTACATGTTGAACTCAAATACCTGTACTTTCTACTTCTTACATGTTGAACCCAAATACCTGTACTTTCTACATGTTGAACCCAAATACCTGTACTTTCTACTTCTTACATGTTGAACCCAAATACCTGTACTTTCTACATGTTGAACTCAAATACCTGTACTTTCTACTTCTTACATGTTGAACTCAAATACCTGTACTTTCTACTTCTTACATGTTGAACCCAAATACCTGTACTTTCTACATGTTGAACACAAATACCTGTACTTTCTACTTCTTACATGTTGAACCCAAATACCTGTACTTTCTACTTCTTACATGTTGAACCCAAATACCTGTACTTTCTACATGTTGAACCCAAATACCTGTACTTTCTACTTCTTACATGTTGAACCCAAATACCTGTACTTTCTACATGTTGAACACAAATACCTGTACTTTCTACTTCTTACATGTTGAACCCAAATACCTGTACTTTCTACTTCTTACATGTTGAACCCAAATACCTGTACTTTCTACATGTTGAACACAAATACCTGTACTTTCTACTTCTTACATGTTGAACTCAAATACCTGTACTTTCTACTTCTTACATGTTGAACTCAAATACCTGTACTTTCTACTTCTTACATGTTGAACACAAATACCTGTACTTTCTACTTCTTACATGTTGAACCCAAATACCTGTACTTTCTACTTCTTACATGTTGAACTCAAATACCTGTACTTTCTACTTCTTACATGTTGAACCCAAATACCTGTACTTTCTACTTCTTACATGTTGAACTCAAATACCTGTACTTTCTACTTCTTACATGTTGAACTCAAATACCTGTACTTTCTACTTCTTACATGTTGAACACAAATACCTGTACTTTCTACTTCTCACATGTTGAACTCAAATACCTGTACTTTCTACTTCTCACATGTTGAACTCAAATACCTGTACTTTCTACTTCTCACATGTTGAACTCAAATACCTGTACTTTCTACTTCTTACATGTTGAACCCAAATACCTGTACTTTCTACTTCTTACATGTTGAACCCAAATACCTGTACTTTCTACTTCTTACATGTTGAACACAAATACCTGTACTTTCTACTTCTCACATGTTGAAC
Source organism: Harpagifer antarcticus (assembly GCA_902827135.1). Lineage (NCBI taxonomy): Eukaryota > Metazoa > Chordata > Actinopteri > Perciformes > Harpagiferidae > Harpagifer > Harpagifer antarcticus. The sequence goes on along the minus strand of CADEHL010001500.1, from coordinate 137,440 downwards.
TCAAATACCTGTACTTTCTACTTCTTACATGTTGAACTCAAATACCTGTACTTTCTACATGTTGAACTCAAATACCTGTACTTTCTACTTCTTACATGTTGAACCCAAATACCTGTACTTTCTACTTCTTACATGTTGAACTCAAATACCTGTACTTTCTACTTCTTACATGTTGAACCCAAATACCTGTACTTTCTACTTCTTACATGTTGAACTCAAATACCTGTACTTTCGACTTCTTACATGTTGAACCCAAATACCTGTACTTTCTACTTCTTACATGTTGAACTCAAATACCTGTACTTTCTACTTCTTACATGTTGAACTCAAATACCTGTACTTTCTACTTCTTACATGTTGAACACAAATACCTGTACTTTCTACTTCTTACATGTTGAACCCAAATACCTGTACTTTCTACTTCTTACATGTTGAACTCAAATACCTGTACTTTCTACTTCTTACATGTTGAACCCAAATACCTGTACTTTCTACTTCTTACATGTTGAACACAAATACCTGTACTTTCTACTTCTCACATGTTGAACTCAAATACCTGTACTTTCTACTTCTCACATGTTGAACTCAAATACCTGTACTTTATACTTCTTACATGTTGAACCCAAATACCTGTACTTTCTACTTCTAACATGTTGAACACAAATACCTGTACTTTCTACTTCTCACATGTTGAACTCAAATACCTGTACTTTCTACATGTTGAACCCAAATACCTGTACTTTCTACTTCTTACATGTTGAACCCAAATACCTGTACTTTCTACTTCTCACATGTTGAACACAAATACCTGTACTTTCTACTTCTTACATGTTGAACTCAAATACCTGTACTTTCTACTTCTTACATGTTGAACTCAAATACCTGTACTTTCTACTTCTTACATGTTGAACTCAAATACCTGTACTTTCTACTTCTTACATGTTGAACTCAAATACCTGTACTTTCTACTTCTTACATGTTGAACTCAAATACCTGTACTTTCTACTTCTTACATGTTGAACTCAAATACCTGTACTTTCTACTTCTTACATGTTGAACTCAAATACCTGTACTTTCTACTTCTCACATGTTGAACTCCAATACCTGTACTTTCTACTTCTTACATGTTGAACACAAATACCTGTACTTTCTACTTCTCTCATGTTGAACTCCAATACCTGTACTTTCTACTTCTCACATGTTGAACTCCAATACCTGTACTTTCTACTTCTTACATGTTGAACTCAAATACCTGTACTTTCTACTTCTCTCATGTTGAACACAAATACCTGTACTTTCTACTTCTTACATGTTGAACCCAAATACCTGTACTTTCTACATGTTGAACCCAAATACCTGTACTTTCTACTTCTCTCATTTCCCAAACAGCTGGTTCCTTTAGTCTGAATGTGTGTTTGATGCGTGATCATTATTCTTTAGAGTCATTGCGTGCCTATTGATTTGAACACGATCCGTGTATCCATCACTTCCTGGTCTTCTCTAAAGAAGAGGGACCAATGGAAACGTTGTCATGTTGCCGTTGTTCAGCATGGAAACATTCATTAGCTAACAATGACATTATTGTTCTATTGATATAAAGGGAGGTCAGGTACTCTTTAAAGCAGCTGATAGTTATGGGTACTTTTTACTGAAGTACACTTCAAAGCCTCTTTACTTTGACTTGAGTAAAGAAGTTTAGTCAGTACTTCTACTTTCACCAGAGTATTTTTAAACACGAGTATCTGTACGTCTACTTGAGTGCTGCGGTGTTTATTGTATTTTTGTAACGCTGGCACAACTATTTCCTTCGGGATGAATAAAGTCCTATCTTATAATTTGAGGAGTCACCTCCAGACGTGGAAGAAGAATATTTTTTAGGTATTTTTCCCACATATGTTTTGGAACATTTTGACTTATTTTTGGACATTTCTTTCAGACGTAGGACACACATCTTCTTTACATGTTTCTGATATCTTTAACAGATTTTAAAAAACCTTTTTTTTCAAGATACGTTTCTAACCTTGTTAACATATGTAGTGTAATGTGTAGTGACTCCCAAAGTAACCCCCCTGCTTCCTCAGAAGTGTAGAAAGTACATGTAGCTCTGAGGTGTACTGCAGTACTGGCTCTGAGGTGTACTGCAGTACTGGTTACCTGTCCGGAGTTCCTGAACTTGGAGTTCATGGCGCCGCTGACGGCCATTTCCACGTCGGCGCTGTCGAACACGATGAAGGGGGCGTGGCCTCCCAGCTCCATGGACGCCTTCTTCACCGTGTCGGCAGCCATTTTGAGAAGTACCTGACAGCGGAGTACACGATGTTTAAATACTGCATCAGGGGCTAATACAACATTTATCACTTTTGGCCTTTTTTTCACATTTCTTAGTAAGATTTTATTCTTTTTTTGACTAAACTTATATTTCTTGTAGATTTTTATCAAATTATTTGACAAAAACGTATTTTGGAAAAAATACTATTTATCTTAAGAAAAGGCGTATAATGCTGCAGCAGCGTCAGGCATCACACCTGCACGCTGCTGTGCAGTGGAAACCTTTTTCAGATACATTTGGGAAATGTTTCGGATATTTTAATAATATTTATTTAGAGCTTTTTCACGTTTTATTTCACACACACATTTGGGATATTTTTTTAAACTTTGACGCATTTTTAAAAATATTTAACTCGTATTTTTTGTAGCTCAAATGACTAAAAACGCATTTCAGAAAAATACTATTTAGCTTTAAATATTGCAGCATGGTCAGATATCACACCTGCACGCTGCAGTACTGTGTGTACACTGAACACACACACTTTACTGCAGTGTGTGGGAGAGAGACTGGGCTTTTATTATTGGGTGAAATAGGAAGTGTGTATCTCAAGTTAAGCGGGCTTATTAACAAATCAATACTGCGGTGTCATACATGTATATATATATATATTTCAGACGTACAATAAGACATGTGTGGGCCAAACTCCAATATACCTTTAGAGTTTGCTGACGGCCAATTAAAAATGACACAATTTATGCGCAATTCATAATAAAGACATGTTGAAGGAGGGAAGGACCCCGGGCCGTAGTTTGGACCCCCTGTTCTGTAACTTCCTCTCACCTTGCCGGTGGCCGTGGAGCCGGTGAAGGAGATTTTGGCCACCAGGGGGTCGGTGCAGAGAACCTGCCCGACAGAGGGAGTCTTCTCCCGGGAGCAGGGGACCACGTTGAAGACCCCCGCTGGGACCCCCGCCTGCTCCGCCAGCTGCAGGGTTTCATAATGATTGATCATCAAAGTGTTCTCAAAGCTGGTGAAGGTGCAGCTAGTCTGAATGGCTTTGTAGACTGCAGGGTAGCTGGTGAAGGTGCAGCTAGTCTGAATGGCTTTGTAGACTGCAGGGTAGCTGGTGAAGGAGCAGCTAGTCTGAATGGCTTTGTAGACTGCAGGGGAGCTGGTGGATTTAATCCAGGTGGAACTAAAGTCTGATTCAACACTTGCTTATATTTCACATCCTTCATCCAGATCTGAGAAGTAACTAAAGGTATTAATACATGTAGAGGAGGAAAGTACACCATGTACCTCTGAACTGTAGTATTGAAATACTCAAGTTGAGTACAGTACCTGAGTAAATGTACTTAGTTACAGCTCTGATGATATCATCCCCTCTCCAGGGGTGTGTGCGCCTCAAAGTGTGTGTGGACTGGGTGTGAGTGGATTCATGATGAATAGAATCAGGTCTTAAACCGATATGAGGCGTAGTTACCTCGGCCAGAGCGAGGGCGGACAGCGGCGTGTCCTCGGCCGGCTTCACCACCACCGTGCAGCCGGCCGCCAGCGCCGCGCCCACCTTCCTGGTGATCATCGCACTGGGGAAGTTCCACTGTGGACGGAATACATTAATTAAAAACAGACTGTCGCGTCCTCATTCCCTTGTTCCATTAACAACAAAGCTATCAACTGTAGCTGTGAACATGACAGGATGTGTGATTACCTAGAAGAGCATCAGGACTGTTTGAGGCAGATGATAGCTATGTGATTAACATGATGATTCAGCCTCTATGGAGAGAGACATCAAGCATGCTCATTTCTGACGTGGAGCTAATCTGAAGTAAACATTGAATACTGCTTTCTATTCCTCCATCTTGTGACTGTGTGACTCCCTCTCTTGGATATCAGCATGTGAAGGACACTGCTCAGGAACTAGTCTCTGTATGTGATGACTCCTTCTGGAGAAGATCACAGATACATGGATCCTGAGGCTGAAGCTCGAGCCGGGGACATTTTTAGGTATTCAGAAAAAGTCAGAATTTTGATATTTTGAAAAAAAGTCAGAATTTTGAGAAAAAGTCGGAATTTTGGAGAAAAAGTCGGAATTTTGAGAAAAAGTCGGAATTTTGGAGAAAAAGTCCGAATTTTGAGAAAAAGTCCGAATTTTGATATTTTTGAAAAAAATTCCGAATTTTGAGAAAAAGTCCGAATTTTTGAGAAAAAGTCCGAATGTTTAACAAAAAGTCCGAATTTTTGAGAAAAAGTCCGAATTTTTGAGAAAAAGTCCGAATTTTTGAGAAAAAGTCCGAATTTTTGAGAAAAAGTCCGAATTTTTGAGAAAAATTCCGAATTTTTGAGAAAAATTCCGAATTTTTGAGAAAAAGTCCGAATTTTTGAGAAAAATTCCGAATTTTGAGAAAAAGTCCGAATTTTGATATTTTTGAGAAAAAGTCAGAACTTTGAGAAACAAATCTGAATTTTGAGATTTGGACTCCTTCCATTCTGGAGAGGATCACAGACACGTGGATCAGAGGCTGAAGCTCAAGCCGGGGACCAGGGAGAGTTTCTAACAAATATTAACTGTTTATTATTTAAATTGTACACGTTTCAAAATGATGCCAAAATCTCAACAGACTGGTATCTTGTTACATTACATACAATTCTTCTTCTGTGGTTATTGTAAGTCAGTCAGTAGGGGCTTGGACTGGGAGCCGTAGGGTCGCCGGTTCAAGTCCCCGAACAGACGTAAAATATGGAGTGTGGACTGCTACTTGGTCCCAGTTCACCTCCTGGACCCTGCAGTGGTGCCCCTGAGCAAGGCACCGGACACCCCCCCCCCCCCCCATTGCTCCCCGGGCAATCTCTGCCCACTGCTCCCAGTACTAGGGTGGGTCAAAAGCAGAGGTCAAATGTCACTGTGTGATCATCCTCTGCTGCACCCGTTTGAATGGATTACATGTTTGAACACTAGATGGCGTAATGAGGCAACAACACGTGGTCTCCTGGCACAGGTGTGTGTGATGTTGACTCGGAGAGCAATAGTTTTTTGACCGTGTCTGAACACGCAGTTTTTCTTTGTAACTAAAAGATATTGAAAGCTAAACTTGGTCGTACATGGGAGACGGCACGCGTCACCACAGCCTCCGATTCTATCTACTGTAGAAGCGGCTGCTCACCGGCGTGATGATGGAGGCCACGCCGGTGGGCTGTTTGAGGAGGAGGATCTTCCGGTCTCTAGCGGGGGAGGGGACCACGTCTCCGTACACTCGCCGAGCCTCCTCCGAAAACCACTCCAGGAAGGAGGCGGCGTACGCGATCTCCCCGCGGGACTCCTGCAGCGGCTTTCCCTGAGGACACAGAGAAACATCCGGTCAAAGGTCTCTCTCACGCTGACAGGTACACGGGTAAAGGGACCCATTATACAGAATCCCCTTCTGCATGTCTCTTCTACGTCAACATGTCCCCTCTTCTGCATGTCTCTTCTACGTCAACATGTCCCCTCTTCTACATCAACATGTCCCCTCTTCTGCATGTCTCTTCTACTTCAACGTGTCCCCTCTTCTACATCAACATGTCCCCTCTTCTACATCAACATGTGTCCCCTCTTCTTCATGTCTCTTCTACATCAACATGTCCCTTCTTCTTCATGTCTCTTCTACTTCAACATGTCCCCTCTTCTTCATGTCTCTTCTACGTCAACATGTCCCCTCTTCTACATCAACATGTCCCCTCTTCTGCATGTCTCTTCTACTTCAACGTGTCCCCTCTTCTACATCAACATGTCCCCTCTTCTACATCAACATGTGTCCCCTCTTCTTCATGTCTCTTCTACATCAACATGTCCCTTCTTCTTCATGTCTCTTCTACTTCAACATGTCCCCTCTTCTTCATGTCTCTTCTACTTCAACATGTCCCCTCTTCTCCATGTCTCTTCTACATCAACATGTCCCCTCTTCTCCATGTCTCTTCTACATCAACATGTCCCCTCTTCTACATCAACATGTGTCCCCTCTTCTTCATGTCTCTTCTACATCAACATGTCCCCTCTTCTACATCAACATGTGTCCCCTCTTCTTCATGTCTCTTCTACATCAACATGTCCCCTCTTCTACATCAACATGTGTCCCCACTTCTGCATGTCTCTTCTACATCAACATGTGTCCCCTCTTCTTCATGTCTCTTCTACATCAACATGTGTCCCCTCTTCTACATCAACATGTGTCCCCTCTTCTCCGTGTCTCTTCTACATCAACATGTGTCCCCTCTTCTTCATGTCTCTTCTACATCAACATGTGTCCCCTCTACTTCATGTCTCTTCTACATCAACATGTGTCCCCTCTTCTCCATGTCTCTTCTACATCAACATGTGTCCCCTCTTCGTCATGTCTCTTCTACATCAACATGTGTCCCCTTTTCTACATCAACATGTGTCCCCTCTTCTACATCAACATGTGTCCCCTCTTCTTCATGTCTCTTCTACATCAACATGTGTCCCCTCGTCTACATCAGCATGTGTCCCCTCTTCTTCATGTCTCTTCTACATCAACATGTGTCCCCTCTACTTCATGTCTCTTCTACATCAACATGTGTCCCCTCTTCTCCATGTCTCTTCTACATCAACATGTGTCCCCTCTTCGTCATGTCTCTTCTACATCAACATGTGTCCCCTCGTCTACATCAGCATGTGTCCCCTCTTCTTCATGTCTCTTCTACATCAGCATGTGTCCCCTCTTCTCCATGTCTCTTCTACATCAACATGTGTCCCCTCTTCTTCATGTCTCTTCTACATCAACATGTGTCCCCTCTACTTCATGTCTCTTCTACATCAACATGTGTCCCCTCTTCTCCATGTCTCTTCTACATCAACATGTGTCCCCTCTTCGTCATGTCTCTTCTACATCAACATGTGTCCCCTTTTCTACATCAACATGTGTCCCCTCTTCTACATCAACATGTGTCCCCTCTTCTTCATGTCTCTTCTACATCAACATGTGTCCCCTCGTCTACATCAGCATGTGTCCCCTCTTCTTCATGTCTCTTCTACATCAACATGTGTCCCCTCTTCTCCATGTCTCTTCTACATCAACATGTGTCCCCTCTTCGTCATGTCTCTTCTACATCAACATGTGTCCCCTTTTCTACATCAACATGTGTCCCCTCTTCTTCATGTCTCTTCTACATCAACATGTGTCCCCTCTTCTCCATGTCTCTTCTACATCAACATGTGTCCCCTCTTCGTCATGTCTCTTCTACATCAACATGTGTCCCCTTTTCTACATCAACATGTGTCCCCTCTTCGTCATGTCTCTTCTACATCAACATGTGTCCCCTCTTCTCCATCAGCATGTGTCCCCTCGTCTCCATCAGCATGTGTCCCCTCTGGACTCACACATTCGAAGGTGATGAGTCTGGCGAGGTCCTCTTTGTGCAGCGTCAGCAGATCGAACCACTTCCTGAGCACCACGCTCCGGTCCTGCAGGAGAACCAATCACAGCACAGCAAGGTCATTACACGCATCAAAGCAATCTCTCATGCTGCAGCCTCAGTGTTGAATTACTTAAAGGGGACCTATTTTTATTTTGTCCCCTCTCCTGTTGTCTTGGTTTTAGTGCATGTAAACGGTCTGCAGAGGCTAAAATCAGTGTTGCCTCCAGATGGCGTTCTCTCGAGGTTCCATCGAGTTTATTTGACTCGACTCATATTAAATACGTCTTCTCAGAAGTCATTGCCCAGTCACTCTCACGGTGTTTCTCAATGCCGAGGAAGGACTGTTCCAACGTCCAGGCTCCTTGGAATTCTACCGAGGACTGAATCCTTCGTTGCGGGAAATTTCGAGGATGCACCAGTGTATCCTTCGCGGTCTTAAAATCCCCACAATGCTTTGCGCACGGACCAATTTCCAAAATCTGTGGCGGAAAATGTAAGGCGGGGGCCTCTCGTATGACTGCTAGCGTGTTCCATTCTTCGTTCTCCGAATGCTAGGAAGGATTCTTGCCTAGCCTCTGAAGGACCTGACTCGGAAGACATGTCCTACCAAGGAAGCGTCCTCATTGAGAAACACCCACAATTTGTATTTGCACATCTCACAACATTCTCAACCACGTAGTGATCGTCTTCTCAATAGAACATCTTTGATCATGTCTTCTGGCCAATCAGAATCAAGATAACGGCGTGGTGTTGTTGCAGGAAGTCCTGTCTGTATATCTGCCATATTGATGTGAAGCATTAACAGGAACAGATTATAGATTAGTATTATTTTCCCACACCGAGCCTAACTGTTCGCTAACACAGAATCAGATTAATATTTCACAGAGTGGAACATATTAAAAAGTGACCAGGAAAACTGAAAGAGTCCTCTCCTGCTGATGTTCAGGTGTATATCAGTATGTAGTGTCTCTACTTTAAAGAGTCCTCTCCTGCTGATGTTCAGGTGTATATCAGTATGTAGTGTCTCTACTTTAAAGAGTCCTCTCCTGCTGATGTTCAGGTGTATATCAGTATGTAGTGTCTCTACTTTAAAGAGTCCTCTCCTGCTGATGTTCAGGTGTATATCAGTATGTAGTGTCTCTACTTTAAAGAGTCCTCTCCTGCTGATGTTCAGGTGTATATCAGTATGTAGTGTCTCTACTTTAAAGAGTCCTCTCCTGCTGATGTTCAGGTGTATATCAGTATGTAGTGTCTCTACTTTAAAGAGTCCTCTCCTGCTGATGTTCAGGTGTATATCAGTATGTAGTGTCTCTACTTTAAAGAGTCCTCTCCTGCTGATGTTCAGGTGTATATCGGTATGTAGTCTCTCTACTTTAAAGAGTCCTCTCCTGCTGATGTTCAGGTGTGTATCAGTATGTAGTGTCTCTACTTTAAAGAGTCCTCTCCTGCTGATGTTCAGGTGTATATCAGTAGGTAGTGTCTCTACTTTAAAGAGTCCTCTCCTGCTGATGTTCAGGTGTATATCAGTATGTAGTGTCTCTACTTTAAAGAGTCCTCTCCTGCTGATGTTCAGGTGTATATCAGTAGGTAGTGTCTCTACTTTAAAGAGTCCTCTCCTGCTGATGTTCAGGTGTATATCAGTATGTAGTGTCTCTACTTTAAAGAGTCCTCTCCCGCTGATGCTCAGGTGTATATCAGTATGTAGTGTCTCTACTTTAAAGAGTCCTCTCCCGCTGATGCTCAGGTGTATATCAGTACTTAGAAATAGATATCGGGTCTAAATACTAAGAAAGGAGTGATATGTTTGTGTTCTTTTGGAAATTAAGCGACATTTTATTTTAAAACGTGTCATTGCTGTGCCGTACCTTGGCGCTGCGGAGCTTCCAGGAGTGAAAGGCTCTGTAGGCAGCGTCCACAGCCTGCTTGGCCTCGGTCGGGCCGCAGTCCGACACCCGGGCGATCTCCTCCCCGGTGGCCGGGTCCAGCACCGGGAACACCGACGCTGCGGAGACCCAGCGGCCGTCGATGTAGCCCTGCGTCCGGAGCAGAGGAGCCGAGACATCCAGGCTGAAGCGCCTCTGCATGGCAGCGGGCAGGCGGGTCCGCAGCCTGCAGAGAGAGGACATAACCGGGGGGAGAGTGTGTGTGCAGGAGTGTGTGTGTGTGTGTGCAGGAGTGTGTGTACAGAGGTGTGCGGGCTGCTGGTTGCTCTTCTACCCACAAGTCGGTGCAGAAACTCCGGCCGCTTTCCGTCGGTTATAACCGGTACGTGTTAATCACGTGACCCCACACACACGCGCGCACACATACAGAGCGGGAGATCAGAGGCGAGGCTTAAGGGAAACTCAACTGCGCATGCTCTATGGGCCCACATCCGGGTACTTTCAGAGTCTATACTCGCTCCACTTTGGGCTTCAAGCGCCACTGAATAACTCACAGGAATGAACGGAGTGTCCAGTTCTCTTATTCATCCTTTATATATCCATGAGCATGTTGGATAGCTGGCTAGCTTGTTAAATTCATAGCTAATGTTCACTAGCTAATTTAAGGTACATTTATTTCGGTCTCTAGGTTAACTTGTTTGTTTGTATCTAACTCCGTGGACATTTCTCTGGCTTTCTGGCGCTGAGAGTTACTGTAACATTTTGGCTTGTGCTTTTGTATGGAGTTACATTTCATGTGCTTGATATGCCAAATGTTTAAGATGAACTAGGATCAAGTATTTATCATGTTTAGTATGTGTTAATGCACCGTCACAAAGCTGGAAACAGGTTGTTTATCTGAACAACTCGTTTAGAGATAGGCTGGTGGTTATCACAGGGAAATGCTCCACACATATTGATCTCATAGAATCTGCATTGCTGCTGATAGGACAAACGAAGAGTCTATAAAGGAGTTTAAATAATCTACAAAATGAAACTTGAGCATTCATGCAGCAGTAATACTATTCCACAAACACATATATATAATATGGAACAATGCACTGCACAGTTAACACTAGACTACCCGAAACAACAACAAGTAAGGGTTTGAAAGCAGGATGTTTTTAGACCTTTTTTTCACTCTGTGGTTTTATGTTTTTCTTCAATAACTTCGTCTTGCTTGTTTTTAGCTTCATGTCTATTTCTATGGTTCTTATACGTGTTTTTGTAACCGTCTTACTGTGAGAGCAACTGAAAATAGTCCCTGTCTGTCCATGTGATGAGGCTGGTTCTGAAACAAAGGGAGGAGCTACAGACAGGGAAGGGTGTTGAAAGTGAATGTAGGAAGTCAATCTGCCGGACTCCATTTTACACCTCGGCAGAGCAGCAGGAGTTTTTTTAAACACATTAATCATTTACTCAGTTGAACTATATGTCAGAAAATAATCTGTAAATACAAATATATTTATTTCCTGCAGTCGAAAGTGACTTCTTCAAATGTTGTGAACTTTTTTATCCATTTCCTGGTGTGTGTGTGTGTGTGTGTGTGTGTGTGTGTGTGTGTGTGTGTGTGTGTGTGTGTGGCCTAGCATTTTTATACTTGTGAGGACCTAAATCTGTTTACAGTCACGTGTGGGGACTCGCCTCCCTTATGGGGACAAATTGGAGGTCCCCATAAGGGAATCATTAATGTTAGGGTGAAGAGTTGGTTAGGGTTAGGGTTAGGTTAAGGGTTAGGCATGTGTTGGTTAAGGTTAGGATAAGTCTCCAGGAAATGCATGTCAATGTAATGTCCCCTGAAGTGATGTATACATGGTGTGTGTGTGTGTGTGTGTGTGTAACTGGTTTATCTCTCAGACTGGAGAAGACGAGTGATTTTAAAGATGAGGAAGAGGACAAAGCTCTAGTCTCCAGCTGTCTGTCTCTGAAGAGTGACGGGTGTAGAGGGCCCCTTCTATACTTCAGGGATGAACCGGGACCCTCAGACACAAAGTAAGAGTTGCTGCTGTAACCTGGGGCCTCATTTACAAACGTGGCATACGCTCAAAAGATGGCGTACGCCAATTTCTAAGCAATCTTTGCGATTTATAAAAAACAAACTTGACGGGAAAAACAGGAGCGACGAGAAACTGCGACCGCGTTGGCAGAAGGAAGAATGGAGAGAAGTGTGTGGAAATAAAACCATCAATAAAATGTTTCCTCTCATTTATCAGATATGAAGAATTCATTTTCAAACATTGATCACTTGGAGAAATAAATAAATACGGAAATGTTATTGAAAGCCACCTCGAATATGTTGTGTTAATGTTATGAAATGTTTTCTCATGAATGATGCGGTGAGCAGGAGGACAGAATTACATCTAAACTGAGGCCGTTTTGCATTTCTCTAGGTTTCTCTCAATAGGCGCGTTCACACCGCAGCACTTTTCCCACAAAGGTTCCTGAGAACTCTTTAGTTCTCATGAACTAAGTACAGATCGCGTTCACACCGGAATAAGTCCCTGAGGGAGGATTAGGCAAATGAAGCCGCTGACGTCACTTCTTCTTCTTCTGCTGTGGGTTTACTGGCAGGCTGCAAACAACTTCACGGCGTATACTGCCACCCGAGTCCCCGGAGTTGGGGACTGGCTTTAGCCTTCCGAGTAAATCGCCAGAACGCCGACACCTCCTGTAGGACAGATAGGAGGGCAGATCATTTATTCCGGCAAATGACTCAGACCTACTAATTAACCCAACAGAAGTGATTGAGTCTAAGTCAGTTCACTGCTTGGCTCAGATCCACCACCGTCAGCAAGATCTCACCTCTATCAACTCCTGAAGAACCAGGTTCAATGAACTGCTGTTTCAATTCAGACGACCCGCTAAATCTGTTTAAGCGATCCCGAAGGATTTTGATATCAGACGTATTTATATATATATGGCTCTGTAAACGGAAGTTGTTTTCTTGCTGTTTCCTGGCTGCTAGTTCAGTGAGTTTGAAGTAGAAAAGATCGCTTTTGCCAGTTATGTGCTGAATTAGCACCGAGCTAATGCTACATTAGGAGTTAGCACGTCTTACAATAGCTGAGTTTCTTCCCGTTAAGTGGGTAACTATGCATCATTAATAGGTTGTTAAATATTTAGAAGCCCTGAGATGCTGTTTCTTGCAAGATGTTGCGTCCTTCCCGCCCCCGGCAGTCTCACAATAATAAGAGCGCTGTTCGGAGAGATGACAGGCAGGAGGCGGCGCGGGCTAACTATTTGGACACGTTGTATGGTTGCAGTCAGTATAGAGCTGGAGATCGAGTGCACAAGAGAACACCGGATAATTGGGAAAACATTTAATGTGTTTGTGTCCAAATGGGATGTGTAGAAGTTGTTGTTACTTGTTACGTCACCGGGTGGTGCTGGCGCACTAGCTACAGTGGCCTGCAAAGGACACACTTCAATCATATGAGAATGATCTACAGGATGCTTTTGATTGAACTTACTCGAACGATCTCCGGATTTGTTTTATCTCGTGATTTGACTTTTGCTAATTAAAGTGATAACAAAGCTCAACTTCATTTAATGTGAAATCAAATGTAATTGATTGTATATGTATGTTTTTAGAAACTAATGTTACTCTTTTGCCTGACAATAAAATATGTATTTGTATATGAAATGCAGGCCAAAGAGGAGCTGTGCCAGTCCCACTGCCATGGATCAGTATCTTCAAGGAAACGGCCTGTCTCTCTCCAACAAGCCACTGCGCTAACAAACTCAATCCTGACCACGCTGGTCAAGGATATGAGACCAATGTCGATGGTTGATGGTGAAGGGTTTCGTGAAATGATCAGGCAGAAATCAGGTTGCCAGAGCAGGTCAGAGTGCATGTTCCTCAACGTCTCAGCAGTTACAGGTGAGGTGAAGGAAATAAAAGAGAAAAAGGTCAGTAACAACACTTTACAGTAACAACACTTTAAATAATTATCTCTTTTAATAATTTTCTCTCAGTAATCACTCAACTACTGTCTTTCCAACAAACAGATTGACTCACCCTCACTGTCATCACAATGAAACACGTCCAGAAGAATGTCATGCTAAGCTACCTGCCTGCCTGATCTTTTAATGTTCAATGTTAACCATTCAGATAGCATTAAGTAGAAAAGATCGCCGATGCTAATGTGGCGTTAGCCTACCTCCCGCCCCCTTAGCACCTGGTGGAGGGGGCGATAGGCTACTCTTCAAATGTTTCACAAAATACTTACCATCATGACTACTCTTACTGTTTAACATGTTGGTTTACTTCATGTTAAGGCTAATACAAATGACAAGGCTAAGTAGTGTGATACTAACTAGCGTGCTCGCTACTAGCTAGGTAGCTAACTTGACTATGTTTCATGCAAAACATGTGTATTACCTGATATGTCTGATCCAGCGACTCCTGGTCCTTTCATCAGACGGGAAGCGATAGAACGAGCAAGTGGTATGATCACTTTTGTGATTGCAACCTGGTACAAAGCACACAGGCATCTTGTAAAAGTGAATTTATTGGAGCAATCTCTTATATTTATTGGAGGGAATAAATCAGTTATGAAATCTTCTTCTTCTTCTTTGCTTTAATTGCGAGTCGCAACCAGTCTTGGAGCATTATCGCCTATGACATCACTTACGCGACCCACAATGGGATTTGTAGTCTTTGTAGTTGCGTATTTTTCATAGTCCTATATTTCAGCAGTTTTACGACAAACTGTGACTTTTTTTTTACATGAAATGATTGTTTAAGATTGACAAACATCATATGTGTAGTTCGTGGCACAATTCAAACGGGATCAAAAGATAACTTTTTTTCTCTCCATTGACTTCAATGTATAATTTTCCGCTTCCGTCAGTCATAAGTGACGTCAGCGGCTTCATTTGCCTAATCCTCCCTCAGGGACTTATTGCGGTGTGAATGCGATCTGTACTTAGTTCATGAGAACTAAAGAGTTCTCATGAAGCTTTGTGGGAAAAGTACTGCGGTGTGAATGCGCCTATTGTAAATTCAGCTCGGTCTTTCCTCACAGCAGCAGCCGCACACCTTTAGTTAATCTGCCAAAAAGGCCACATTATTAACCCGAAAGTACACAAAAAGCACACTTCAGATGCTCAGGGTCCTTGAGATGCTTCACGCGTTGAAATTTCACCGATATCTGTTACGGTTCTTCAACAAGACGTTCACATGTAAGAGGTTTATCTCTCATTCAGAACAATGGAAAGGCTCTCCTCTCACTGATTACTGCACATCACCATGGAAACCTTTGATCTCTGGGCTCAAGCACAGGTGTTTCAAATCTGATGTTACTATGGCAACGCATCCCTCGCCATAAAACACGATGTCGCTGTAAGTCCAATGGACACTGTCCGATCATCCCCCAATCTTCACCTGTATATCACCGGTCCATGCCTCAACAGCTACGTCAAATCTGACATCTCACCATATGCTGTTTCCATGGAAACGCATCCCTCGCCAAAAAACACGATGTTGTTGTAACGCCTATGAAAACGGTCAAAGGGCACCAGACTTCAGATAATGGTTAATGGTCCAGCCCTCAACATGTCTATGTGCCAATAGTGAGTTTTCCTCAAAAGCTGTTGCCAAGGCAACGCATCCCTCGCAATAAAACACGATATTGCTATAACTCCTATGAAAATTGTCAAAAAGTGCTCAAACTTCATGTGTGCTAACAGTCCAGCCGTGAAGACATCTACGGGACAGTTTTGAGATTTCTTCAAATGCCGTTGCCATGGCAACATAATGCTCGCATGAAACATGGTTTTCTCACAACTTCAGTGAAAATGCTCCATACGGCCCAAAACTTCACAGGTTTGGTAACGATGCAGCCAGCAACACATCTAGGCGTATTATGGGGTGTCATCAAATGCCGTTGCCATGGCGGCAGACCACTCGCCATGAAGTTAGTTCAAAAGTTTGCAGTTCAAATATTCTGCTGCTTTTCCAAGCCTTCTTACTTTCCTTTCTTCTCTCATCACACATTCAAGCCCCCAGTGTTCATGTATCATTTCAATCTAAATTATTCACTTTCTTCTTACACATTACATTTCAGCGTAGCAGTTTAGCGTCAGCTTTTCAACATAAAGCATTCCCACTAGCAATTTCTTCAGGAATTGCGTTCTCTAGTTAATAGATGATCTCATTAATACCTATTTTATATGTACAAAAAATAAAGGTTTACTAAGCCACCTTTTTGTTTTAATTTATTAATTAGACAAAATGATTTGTGCTGAAAGTCATATACTGTTGTGTCTCAAACGGATAGACTAGGTTATTCATTTATTTGCTTAATAGTTGCTTAAAATGCTACAATAACATTTGCAATTTGTTTTTAATCTGCCATGTACGGTATCAATGTCTCTCCGCCACCGTAGTGTCGTGTAGGGGGCGTGTCGTGTACCGTCTTGCTGCGGCTGCAGCTGGGGGATATGGGCTGTTTTGGTTTTCTGATTCATAGTCAAACGATTTGCTTTGCGTCCGGTGTGAACGCAGCATTACAAACGAAAACCTGAAGGAGAGATAGAGGTTGGATCATATTTTACTTCATATTGAGAAACATATCACAGTTTTGCACACATAAAACAGGATTGAATGTTTTGGAAACGGAGTGAAAATATATTTTTATTTTCTAGTGTTCATGTTTTCAGGCCAAAACCTAAATAAATTAAACTTTCAACTGCTAGAACTACATTTCCCAGAAAGCACCATGTCCTATAAAGAGAAGACGACCCCCGGTGAAGAAGAGAATACATCCACATTTAATAAAAATGGTAAATAAACCTTTTTATTACTATTTTGAGGGGATTCTCTTGTGAACCCTTTAAGTGCTGACACTGATTAAAGGGTTCTTATATTGGAGATATTTAAAATGACGTCTCTAAGGCACAGGATGAGAACAATGCATCTTTACTAGAAAGTGTGCGTACCCTGAACGCACCGCGTAGTGCGTTTCGAGGCCGGAATCCACATTTTAGCATCAGGATTTTCAACAGGAACTTTATTTATTTATATTAATATGACAAGAGAAAAGCATTTGTCATCAGCTGTACAAATACCGTTTTAATTTAAATAAAAAGCAGTGTGCTCAGGAAGAAGCATAAAAAAAAACAAGCACAGATCACAGAAAGCAAGCCCGTGAAGTGGAGGTGTAGCGACACGTTCATCCCCTCTGTTGGTCCGAACCCAAAGGAAATGAAAACATAGTACATGTTCCTTTAAATCTCTTTGTCTGCAGAGTTCTGGAAACACTACCTGTCTTTAATTACAGAGGGACGACGAACCGCTCGTGATGAATTAGAGCGGATCGGAAAATAGTGTAGTAACAATAATGTTTAAATCACGTAAAACATTTGAGGGACTTTCTCGTATTCTAATTATATTGGGGAATGATGATATTGTAAATTAAAAGTAAATAAAAATCTCACTTTTATCAAGACTTTTAGAAAAATGTGTAAAAACACGAAGCTGTTTTGGTGACACACCTCGTTTCCTTTAAATCATTCAGAACACGTGAATCTGTCAGCGCTTTCATTTTAGCAGCAGAATTTACTTTAACCTCAGAAGGAAGTGTTTCAGCTTGAGTGCCGTTACACCTCCACCCTTATACATGTGGATAAGTGGTCAACACCTTCTGAAGATTAAAAAAGAAGAAGTCTCCTCCGTCCTTCAGGGAGAAGAAACCGTCCTAAAGCACGATGGAGAGGGGGGGGGCATCCATCTTGCCCCCAGTTTAACAAAAGTCCAGTCCAATAACCGTCTGTTAACCAGCTCATTGAGTCCTGCTGTGAACCTGGAAATGTTGATACCCCAAAGTGTTATGATAGAAATGTAGAGTAGGGTCTCCAGCTCATAGAAACTGCCGGATGCTAACCTGCAGATACTTTTGGATAATTAGCATAAGTTGGGTTAACTAGTGTTAATTAGCATATATAGGCAATAGCTTAAAACGTGGCTTGGCCGATTTGGAACATTTTGAGGTTTGTTGAGGGACGCTGAATCAATTTCTGACATCTTCAGGGTCAACAATAGCAGTTTCAACCAGAAAGAGGACATGTATCTATACTCTCTGCGGGCGGATTAGGATGCATTGTGGGTCGATTTTTAAGTTTTAAGGGCTCGAAACGTTTTAGCTACCGTCTGCATATATGCTATCTAACACAACTTATAGTAATCGTGCAAATGTCCCAACATCTGCAGGTTAGCATGTGCTGTGGACCCTACTCTACATTTCTAACATAAAACTTTGGGGTCCTCAACATCCGTTCACACGGCTGGCAGCTAGACTATAAACCCCCCGAGGCTGGGAGCTTCTTCCAGTCACAGACCAGAAATCTTCCTCCTCCTCACATCAGGAAACTTGACGAGTCAGTGCCATCGATTGTGAGGCTCCTTCCTCTTCCTCCTCCTCTTCCTCCTCCTCTTCTTCCTCCTCCTCCTCCTCCTCGGTCAGTGGGGGGGGGGGGAGGTCATACCTCGTGGAAGCAGTCGGAGGGGGGGGGGCTCCTCTGGGACCCCCTCCACCTCTCCAGCACCTTCACGGCCTCGGAGACGATGCACACGGAGGAAGTGAGGCTCACCAGGAACAGCAGGTCTGAACACAGGGGAATTTAACGGGTTCAAAAAACAACTCCATATATTTACACTAAAACACCAACAGGGTTAAGGGTGAGGTGCTGAGTGTGATGAAGTCATTAGCTCCGCCTCCTGGGCAACAACGGGGGTTGCTAGGCAAAGCTTAGCGCAGTGTTATACATATGAGCCAGATTTGCTCCAGTTTGTGACTCTCACAGCCTCAGACCCAGAGCCTGGATACGGGTCCAGGTGCCTGGATACGGGTCCAGGTGCCTGGATACGGGTCCAGGTTCCTGCTGTGCGGACTGAGGCTGGGAAAAGGAGTCTTTTCTATTATGCTCCTTGGTCTTGGAATGACCTTCAGTCACGCCTCAAACTGAGGGCACTTGTCTCTGTAGCGTGTTTTCAGTTGAAGTTGTCCGAGGTCCTTCCCACCAGCTGCTCTTGCAGTAATAAGTCGTGCACCTTTCTTACTGTGTGTAACGTTGCTGCCTTCTCGGCCAGGTCAGCATCGAAAAGGAGATTCTATCTCAATGCTTTTATCTGGTTAAATAAAATCAAAAAATACAGCCGTTCCTATGGAGGGTCAAAATGCTGGCTAGATGATGTGATACTGAGGCCATGGGAGACGATCTGCAGTAACAGTACTGTGGTAGAAGTACCGTAGTAGTAGTACAGTAGTAGAGTAGTATTAGTACTACAGTAGTAGTAGTACAGTAGTAGTACCTGTGAAGCTGAGGCTCTCCGTCTGGAAGACGCTCTGCAGGGGGGGGAAGTAGATGACGAGCAGCTGACCCATGATGGAGCCGAGGACCGAGAAACAGAACGTCCTGTTACTGCAAAAACCCAGCTCATACACCAGGCGAGTCTATATACACACACACACACACACACACACACACACACACACACACACGTTAATGAAGGTAACATCAGAGTAAACTAAAAGAGCAGTATCTGCAGTTAAGAGAAAGCGTGATGTCTGAGGAGGCGGAGCATCAGGAGTTACCTGAGAGCGGGAGCTATCATATATATAGAGAGAAAGCGTGATGTCTGAGGAGGCGGAGCATCAGGAGTTACCTGAGAGCGGGAGCTATCATATATATAAAGAGAAAGTGTGATGTCTGAGGAGGCGGAGCATCAGGAGTCACCTGAGAGCGGGAGCTATCATATATATAGAGAGAAAGCGTGATGTCTGAGGAGGCGGAGCATCAGGAGTCACCTGAGAGCGGGAGCTATCATATATATAGAGAGAAAGCGTGATGTCTGAGGAGGCGGAGCATCAGGTGTTACCTGAGAGCGGGAGCTATCATATATATAGAGAGAAAGCGTGATGTCTGAGGAGGCGGAGCATCAGGAGTTACCTGAGAGCGGGAGCTATCATATATATAGAGAGAAAGCGTGATGTCTGAGGAGGCGGAGCATCAGGAGTTACCTGAGAGCGGGAGCTATCATATATATAGAGAGAAAGCGTGATGTCTGAGGAGGCGGAGCATCAGGAGTCACCTGAGAGCGGGAGCTATCATATATATAGAGAGAAAGCGTGATGTCTGAGGAGGCGGAGCATCAGGAGTCACCTGAGAGCGGGAGCTATCATATATATAGAGAGAAAGTGTGATGTCTGAGGAGGCGGAGCATCAGGAGTCACCTGAGAGCGGGAGCTATCATATATATAGAGAGAAAGCGTGATGTCTGAGGAGGCGGAGCATCAGGAGTTACCTGAGAGCGGGAGCTATCATATATATAGAGAGAAAGCGTGATGTCTGAGGAGGCGGAGCATCAGGAGTTACCTGAGAGCGGGAGCTATCATATATATAGAGAGAAAGCGTGATGTCTGAGGAGGCGGAGCATCAGGAGTTACCTGAGAGCGGGAGCTATCATATATATAGAGAGAAAGCGTGATGTCTGAGGAGGCGGAGCATCAGGAGTCACCTGAGAGCGGGAGCTATCATATATATAGAGAGAAAGCGTGATGTCTGAGGAGGCGGAGCATCAGGAGTTACCTGAGAGCGGGAGCTATCATATATATAGAGAGAAAGCGTGATGTCTGAGGAGGCGGAGCATCAGGAGTTACCTGAGAGCGGGAGCTGAGGGCGTTGAACATGTCGAAGAAGACGAAGCAGGTGAAGGTCATCGTCGTGTCTCGAGGAGTGATCACGTTGTCCTGCAACTAAAACACAAAAACACGTCTGAAAATCACGTCCACTCTCAACGGAGTCTATTTATAGATTTCGGTAACATAAAAACAACAGTTTTAAAATGACTATTACATTTAAAAGAAAACAGGTTTAATAAAATATACATTAAGTCTTCAAATGATGGTAAGTTGCATGCAGCTGTGAACAGCACACATGCAGTGGGGCAGACAAGCATTTAGTCAGCCACCAATTGAGCAAGTTCTCCCACTTCAAAAGATGAGAGGCCTGTAATGTTCATCCTAGCTACACTTCAACTCTGAGACAGAACGGGGGGAAAGAACCCAGGAAATCACAATCATTTATTGGTAAATGATGGAAAATAAGTATTTGGTCAATAACAAAAGTTCATCTCAATACTTTGTTATATACCCTTTGTTGGCAATGACAGAGGTCAAACGTTTTCTGCAAGTCTTCACAAGGTTTTCACTGTTGCTGGTGTTTTGGCCCATTCCTCCATGCAGATCTCCTCTAGAGCAGTGATGTGTTGGGGCTGTCGCTGGGCAACACGGACTTTCAACTCCCTCCAAAGATTTTCTATGGGGTTGAGATCTGGAGACTGGCTAGGCCACTCCAGGACCTTGAAATGCTTCTTACGAAGCCACTCCTTCGTTGCCCGGGCGGTGTGTTTGGGATCATTGTCATGCTGAAAGACCCAGCCACGTTTCATCTTCAATGCCCTTGCTGATGGAAGGAGGTTGTCACTCAAAATCTCACGATACATGGCCCCATTCATTCTTTCCTTTACACGGATCAGTCGTCCTGGTCCCTTTGCAGAACAGCCCCAAAGCATGATGTCTCCACCCCCATGTCTCACAGTAGGTATGGTGTTCTTTGGACTCAGCATTCTTTCTCCTCCAAACACGTCTAGTTGAGTTTTTACCAAAAAGTTCTATTTTGGTTTCATCTGACCATATGACATTCTCCCAATCCTCTTCTGGATCATCTAAATGCTCTCTAGCAAACTTCAGACGGGCCTGGACATGTACTGGCTTAAGCAGGGGGACACGTCTGGCACTGCAGGGTTTGAGTCCCTGGCGGCGTGGTGTGTTACTGATGGTAGCCTTTGTTACTTTGGTCCCAGCTCTCTGCAGGTCATGGACTAGGTCCCCCCGTGTGGTTCTGGGATCTGTGCTCACCGTTCTTGTGATCACTTTGACCCCAGGGGTGAGATCTTGCGTGGAGCCCCAGATCGAGGGAGATTATCAGTGGTCTTGTATGTCTTCCATTTTCTAATAATTGCTCCCACAGTTGATTTCTTCACACCAAGCTGCTTACCTATTGCAGATGCAGTCTTCCCAGCCTGGTGCAGGTCTACCATTTTGTGTCTGGTGTCCTTTGACAGCTCTTTGGTCTTGGCCATAGTGGAGTTTGGAGTGTGACTGTTTGAGGTTGTGGACCGGTGTCTTTTATACTGATAACGAGTTCAAACAGGTGCCATTAATACAGTTAACGAGTGGAGGACAGAGGAAGCTCTTAAAGAAGAAGTTACAGGTCTGTGAGAGCCAGAAATCTTGTTTGTTTGTAGGTGACCAAATACTTACCGAGGAATTTACCAATTAATTCATTAAAAATCCTACAATGTGATTTCCTGGATTCTTTCCCCCCATTGTGTCTCTCATAGTTGAGGTGTACCTAAGATGAACATTACAGGCCTCTCATCTTTTTAAGTGGGAGAACTTGCACAATTGGTGGCTGACACAATACTTTTTTGCCCCACTGTATATCAGGCACAAAGAAGTACATCTTATCTGGTTTTAAATGTTAGCATATTGTCCTCTTTTACTTGGAAATGTTTGCCTAAAGGAGGCTAACGTTGGGCTATAAAGGAATTACAACACGGTCACATGACTTCATGTCACCACCGCTAAGCTAAAGGAGGCTAATGTTGGGCTATAAAGGAACTACAGCACGGTCACATGACTTCACGTCACCACCGCTAAGCTAAAAGCGGCTAATGTTGGGCTATAAAGGAACTACAGCACGGTCACATGACTTCACGTCACCACCGCTAAGCTAAAGGAGGCTAATGTTGGGCTATAAAGGAACTACAGCACGGTCACATGACTTCACGTCACCACCGCTAAGCTAAAGGTGGCTAATGGTGGGCGTGATGACGTTTAATCGTCTCATTTAGACACTCCAGCTTGTGTTAACCACAGACCTTATTTCATGCTAACAACCAAAAACACATTCGGAAAACCATTGACCTCCAGACCAGGGGTAAAATGCTGAGTCATGCCAGGGTGCTAGGACTCATTCCTGCACCTTTATATTCTGGCTTGTTTAAAGACCATGAGTGTCGGTGACTTTGTGTTTTCATGACAGATGACTTAAAGAAACACATGAATAATTTGAGAGGGGTCCGCCTGCAGGCCTCCACTGTCAGGACAGTTCCGGGGAGGCTCCACTGTCAGGACAGTTCCGGGGAGGCTCCACTCTCAGGACAGTTCCGGGGAGGCTCCACTGTCAGGACAGTTCCGGGGAGGCTCCACTCTCAGACAGTTCCGGGGAAGGCTCCACTCTCAGACAGTTCCGGGGAGGCTCCACTCTCAGGACAGTTCCGGGGAGGCTCCACTGTCAGGACAGTTCCGGGGAGGCTCCACTCTCAGGACAGTTCCGGGGAGGCTCCACTCTCAGGACAGTTCCGGGGAGGCTCCACTCTCAGGACAGTTCCGGGGAGGCTCCACTGTCAGGACACCTCCACTCTCAGTACAGGAAGTGACCCCGCCCCCCGAAGGACTCGTCTGATGGAAGTTTTCAAATCACAATGGAGACTCATCATGGAGGTGATGAGTCCCCACCGTGCACTTTGGGTCGGCCTTGGGTCAAGCCCTTTTGACCCCCCCCAGCCTGGTTCTCGTAAAGTTGACTTTGCCATTTTTTCGCTCAAATGACACCATGGAGGAATGTAACGGGAGTTGACAGGGGATTCGCCTCACGAGGGCCTATTTTCATTTCATTTCACGGACACTTTTCCCCCAATTTTCCCGGTTTTATGATTTCAACCTGCCCCCCCACGGCCTGTGTCCAGCCGTCCCCCCCCCCCCCCCACTCATCCATATATTAACGGATTTGACCATTCTTGTTGCATTTTTCTCCTCTCACTGATCGAATGGCAAACACGACCCACCCACCGGCCTGGCCTAGTGCCGGTGCGCTGGCGGTCGGTTCCTCCGCGGGTTCGACTCTGATGGCCGGGAGGGTGTGCTGCGTTGGGGTGGGGGACTTCCCCCACTCTGCGTGCCTCTTCCTTCCCGGGCCGGCCGATATGAAGCGTGACCAAGACGCACCGTCTGACTCAGGGGTCCCACCACGGGTATATATCTATATATATTTATATAAATATATATAGATATCATAAGTGTCAGTACGATTTTATTTTGTATTTGTGTGCATTTCCTGTTCGGAAAGTGGCGATTTTATTCTGTAATTCTTAGCGTGCATGCACTTCCTGTCCTGAGAGTGGAGGTGTCCTGAGAGTGGAGGTGTCCTGAGACTGGAGGTGTCCTGAGACTGGAGGTGTCCTGAGACTGGAGGTGTCCTGAGACTGGAGGTGTCCTGAGAGTGGAGGTGTCCTGAGACTGGAGGTGTCCTGAGACTGGAGGTGTCCTGAGACTGGAGGTGTCCTGAGAGTGGAGGTGTCCTGAGAGTGGAGGTGTCCTGAGAGTGGAGGTGTCCTGAGAGTGGAGGTGTCCTGAGACTGGAGGTGTCCTGAGAGTGGAGGTGTCCTGAGAGTGGAGGTGTCCTGAGAGTGGAGGTGTCCTGAGAGTGGAGGTGTCCTGAGACTGGAGGTGTCCTGAGACAGGAGGTGTCCTGAGAGTGGAGGTGTCCTGAGACTGGAGGTGTCCTGAGAGTGGAGGTGTCCTGAGACTGGCGCCTGCAGGCTGGCTCCCATGAATGATTTTGACCAATATCTACAGCCGAAAGATGCAAGTTGATGAAGAGGAGACGCACCTCCCTCCAGAAGACGAAGAGCGTCCCACAGACGATGATGAACGCCGACAGCAGCACTTTGCTGAGCAGGGAGCGAGTCAGGATGCTGTCCCGAACATTACGGGGGGGCTGCCGGATCACATCCTGATCCACGGGCTCCACACCCAGACTGAGAACACACACACACACACACACACACACACACACACACACACACACACACAATATCACAATCGTTTCTCAGGGGGATTAAAAGATCCACACACACACACTTTTATTTTTGATACAATGACTACATTTCCCATGATGCCCTGTACCTCTGAGCGGGGGGGGCCGTCCATGATGATGTTGATCCACAGAATCTGCATCGCGTTCAGCGGGTTGGGAAAGTTCATCAGCGTCGCCAAGGAGATGAGCGTCAGAGCAGCAATACTCCTGCAGAGGTGCAACAAAAATAACTTTAGTTAAAGGTCCCCTAACATCCTGTTCTCCAGAGCCTGTCTCTGATTGGCTGAAACACCAAACAGATCATTGCAGCATGGGGACAAATGTTGATGAAGAAGAGACATGAAGAAGAGGGGACACATGTTGATGTAGAAGAGACATGAAGAAGAGGGGACACATGCTGATGTAGAAGAGACATAAAGAAGAGGGGACACATGTTGATGAAGAAGAGACATGAAGAAGAGGGGACACATGTTGATGTAGAAGAGACATGAAGAAGATGGGACACATGTTGATGTAGAAAGACATGAAGAAGAGGGGACCACATGTTGATGAAGAAGAGACATGAAGAAGAGGGGACACATGTTGATGTAGAAGAGACATGAAGAAGAGGGGACACATGTTGATGTAGAAGAGGACATGAAGAAGAGGGGACACATGTTTGATGTAGAAGAGACATGAAGAAGAGGGGACCACATGTTGATGTAGAAGAGACATGAAGAAGAGGGGACACATGTTGAGGTAGAAGAGACATGAAGAAGAGGGACACATGTTGATGAAGAAGAGACATGAAGAAGAGGGGACACATGTTGATGTAAAGAGACATGAATAAGAGGGGGACACATGTTGATGTAGAAGAGACATGAAGAAGAGGGGACACATGTTGATGTAGAAGAGACATGAAGAAGAGGGGACACATGTTGATGTAGAAGAGACATGAGAAAGAAGGGGACACATGTTGAGAGAAGAGACATGAAGAGAGGGGACACATGTTGATGTTGAGAGACGTGAAGAAGAGGGTACACATGTTGATGTAGAAGACATGAAGAAGAGGGACACATGTTGATGTAGAAGAGACATGAAGAAGAGGGACACTGTTGATGTAGAAAGACATGAAGAAGACACATTTGATGAAGAAGAGACATGGAGAAGAGGGCACATGTTGATGTAGAAGACATGAAGAAGAGGGACCCATGTTGATGTAGAAGAGACATGAGAAGAGGGGACACATGTTGATAGAAGAGACATGAAGAAAGGGACACATGTTGATAGAAGAGACATGAGAAGAGGGACACATTTGTATGAGAGAGACATGAAGAAGAGGGGACACATGTTATGTAAAGAGACATGAAGAAGAGGGGACACATGTTGATGAGAAGACATGAAGAAGAGGGGACACTGTTGATGTAAAGAGGGCACATGTTGATGTAGAAGAGACATGAAGAAGAGGGACACATGTTGATGTAGAAGACATAGAAGAGGGGACACATGTTGATGTAGAAGAGACATGAAGAAGAGGGGACACATGTTGATGTAGAAGAGACATGAAGAAGAGGGACACATGTTGATAGAAGATACATGAAAGAGGGACAAAATGTTTTGTAGAAGAGACATGAAGAAGAGGGGACACATGTTGATGTAGGAGAGACATGACAACATGTTGATGTATAAGAAGATGAAGAAGACGCACTGTTGATGTAGAAGAGACATGAAGAGAGGGGACACATGTTGATGTAGAAGAGACATGAAGAAGAGGGGACCATGTTGATGTAGGAAGACATGAAGAAGAGGGACACATGTTGATGTAGAAGAGACATGAAGAAGAGGGGACACATGTTGATGTAGAAAGACATGAAGAAGAGGGACACATGTTGATGTAGAAGAGACATGAAGAAGGGGACACATGTTTGATAAAAGACATGGAAGAGGGGACACATGTTTATGTAGAAGAGACATGAAGAAGAGGGACACATGTTGATGTAGAAGAGACATGAAGAAGAGGGGACACATGTTGATGTAGACTAGAAGAGGGGACACATGTTGATGTGAGAAGAGACATGAAGAAGAGGACACATGTTGATGTAGAAGAGACATGAAGAAGAGGGACACATGTTGATGTAGAAAAAGACATGAAGAAGAGGGGACACATGTTGATGAAGAAGAGACATGAAGAAGAGGGGACACATGTTGATGTATAAGAGACATGAAGAAGGGACACATGTTGATGTAGAAGAGAGAGAAGAGGGGAACACATGTTGATGTAGAGACATGGAGAAGAGGGGCACATGTTATGTAGAAGAGACTGAAGAAGAGGGACACATGTTGATGTAGAAGACATGAAGAAGAGGGACACATGTTGATGTCGAAGAGACATGAAGAGAGGGGAACATGTTGATGTAGAAGAGACATTAAAAGAGGGGACACATTTGATGTAGAAAGACATGAAAAGAGGGACACATGTTGATGTAGAGAGACATGAAGAAGGGACAAATGTTGATGTAGAAGAGACATGAAGAAGAGGGACATGTTGATGTAGGAGAGACATGAAGAGAGGGACAACATGATGTAAAGAGACATGAAGAAGAGCGGACACATGTTGATTAGAAGAGACTGAAGAAGAGGGGACACATGTTGATGTAGAAGAGACATGAAGAAAGGGGACACATGTTGATGTAGGAGACATGAAGAAGAGGGGACACATGTTGATGTAGAAGAGACATGAAGAAGAGGGACACATGTTGATGTAGAAGAGACATGAAGAAGAGGGACACATGTTTTGATGTAGAAGAGACATGAAGAAGAGGGGCACATGTTGATGTAGAAGAGACATGAAGAAGAGGGACACATGTTGATGTAGAAAGACATGAAAAGAGGGACAAAATGTTGTGATGTAGAAGAGACATGAAAAGAGGGGACACATGTTATGTTAGGAGAGACATGAAGAAAAACACATGTTTGATGTAGAAGAGACCTGAAGAAAGGGACACATGTTGATGTAGAAGAGACATGAAGAAGAGGGACAAATGTTGATGTAGAAGAGACATGAAAAGAGGGACACATGTTGATGTAGAAGAGAGACATGAAAAGGGGACACATGTTGATGTAGAAGAGACATGAAGAAGAGGGACACATGTTTGATGTAGGAGACTGAAAGAGGGACACATTTGATGTAGAAGAGACATGAAGAAGAGGGACAAAATTTGATGTAGAATACATGGAGAAGAGGGGACACATGTTTGATGTACAAGGGGACACTGTTGATGTAGAAGAGACATGAAGAAGAGGGGACACATGTTGATGTAGAAGAGACATGAAGAAGAGGGACACATGTTGATGTAGAAGAGACATGAAGAAGAGGGACACATGTTGATGAAGAAGAGACATGAAGAAGGGGACACATTTGATAGAAGAGACATGAAGAAGAGGGGACACATGTTGATGAAGAAGAGACATGAAGAAGAGGGGACACATGTTGATGTAGAAGAGACATGAAGAAGAGGGGGACACATGTTGATGTAGAGAGACATGAAGAAGGGGGACACATGTTGATGTAGGAGAGACATGAAGAAGAACATGCTACTAAAGAGACGCGCTACCATGGAAACCAAACAATGGTGTCGCTGTAATAAGTCCGAGCGGTTGGCAAGTATGCATGACCTGGCACATGGACATGTTGTCATGGTAACACAAAGTCACATGGTGTGTCACTGAGGGACTAAAGCTGAAGAAGGAACTCTCCAGAACATTTAAATGTCCCGTATGTGTCTCCGTAGGTTCTTAGGGGTTAAAAGACGACGTCTCTAAAGCTTAACGTTAGGTGGCTCAGGACCTTCCTTTAACTGCTGTGTCACTCACGTGCTCAGCTGGAAGCGCACAAAGTTTTTGATGTTGTTATAAATTCCCTTTCCTTCCTCGATGGCCGACCTGGAAGGGAAGAACAGAACGTCTTTAATAACAATAATAATAGATCTACTCCAGTAGAAGTACACACGTCCTGTACTCGAGTAGAAGTACACACGTCCTGTACTCGAGTAGAAGTACACACGTCCTGTACTCGAGTAGAAGTACACACGTCCTGTACTCAAGTAGAAGTACACACATCCTTTACTCGAGTAGAAGTACACACATCCTTTACTCGAGTAGAAGTACACACGTCCTGTACTCGAGTAGAAGTACACACGTCCTGTACTCAAGTAGAAGTACACACGTCCTGTACTCGAGTAGAAGTACACACGTCCTGTACTCGAGTAGAAGTACACACATCCTGTACTCAAGTAGAAGTACACACGTCCTGTACTCGAGTAGAAGTACACACGTCCTGTACTCGAGTAGAAGTACACACGTCCTTTACTCGAGTAGAAGTACACACGTCCTTTACTCGAGTAGAAGTACACACGTCCTGTACTCGAGTAGAAGTACACACGTCCTTTACTCAAGTAGAAGTACACACGTCCTGTACTGTACACACGTCCTGTACTCAAGTAGAAGTACACACGTCCTGTACTCGAGTAGAAGTACACACGTCCTGTACTCAAGTAGAAGTACACACGTCCTGTACTCGAGTAGAAGTACACACGTCCTGTACTCGAGTAGAAGTACACACGTCCTGTACTCGAGTAGAAGTACACACGTCCTGTACTCGAGTAGAAGTACACACGTCCTGTACTCGAGTAGAAGTACACACGTCCTGTACTCGAGTAGAAGTACACACGTCCTGTACTCGAGTAGAAGTACACACGTCCTTTACTCGAGTAGAAGTAAACACATCCTTTACTCGAGTAGAAGTACACACGTCCTGTACTCAAGTAGAAGTACACACGTCCTTTACTCAAGTAGAAGTACACACGTCCTGTACTCAAGTAGAAGTACACACGTCCTGTACTCGAGTAGAAGTACACACGTCCTGTACTCGAGTAGAAGTACACACGTCCTGTACTCAAGTAGAAGTACACACATCCTTTACTCGAGTAGAAGTACACACGTCCTTTACTCAAGTAGAAGTACACACGTCCTGTACTCAAGTAGAAGTAAACACATCCTTTACTCGAGTAGAAGTACACACGTCCTGTACTCAAGTAGAAGTACACACGTCCTTTACTCAAGTAGAAATACACACGTCCTTTACTCAAGTAGAAGTACACACGTCCTGTACTCGAGTAGAAGTACACACGTCCTGTACTCGAGTAGAAGTACACACGTCCTTTACTCAAGTAGAAGTAAACACATCCTTTACTCGAGTAGAAGTACACACGTCCTGTACTCAAGTAGAAGTACACACGTCCTTTACTCAAGTAGAAGTACACACGTCCTGTACTCGAGTAGAAGTACACACGTCCTGTACTCAAGTAGAAGTACACACGTCCTTTACTCAAGTAGAAGTACACACGTCCTTTACTCAAGTAGAAGTACACACGTCCTTTACTCGAGTAGAAGTACACACGTCCTTTACTCAAGTAGAAGTACACACGTCCTTTACTCAAGTAGAAGTACACACATCCTTTACTCGAGTAGAAGTACACACATCCTTTACTCGAGTAGAAGTACACACATCCTGTACTCGAGTAGAAGTACACACGTCCTGTACTCGAGTAGAAGTACACACGTCCTTTACTCGAGTAGAAGTACACACATCCTTTACTCAAGTAGAAGTACACACATCCTTTACTCAAGTAGAAGTACACACGTCCTGTACTCGAGTAGAAGTACACACGTCCTGTACTCGAGTAGAGTACACACGTCCTGTACTCGAGAGAAGTACACACGTCCTGTACTCGAGTAGAAGTACACACGTCCTGTACTCAAGTAGAAGTACACACGTCCTTTACTCAAGTAGAAGTAAACACATCCTTTACTCGAGTAGAAGTACACACGTCCTGTACTCAAGTAGAAGTACACACGTCCTTTACTCAAGTAGAAGTACACACGTCCTTTACTCAAGTAGAAGTACACACGTCCTGTACTCGAGTAGAAGTACACACGTCCTTTACTCAAGTAGAAGTACACACGTCCTTTACTCCAGTAGAAGTACACACGTCCTTTACTCGAGTAGAAGTACACACGTCCTTTACTCCAGTAGAAGTACACACATCCTTTACTCAAGTAGAAGTACACACATCCTTTACTCGAGTAGAAGTACACACGTCCTTTACTCCAGTAGAAGTACACACGTCCTTTACTCGAGTAGAAGTACACACGTCCTTTACTCAAGTAGAAGTACACACGTCCTTTACTCGAGTAGAAGTACACACGTCCTTTACTCGAGTAGAAGTACACACATCCTTTACTCAAGTAGAAGTACACACGTCCTGTACTCGAGTAGAAGTACACACATCCTTTACTCAAGTAGAAGTACACACGTCCTTTACTCCAGTAGAAGTACACACGTCCTTTACTCGAGTAGAAGTACACACGTCCTTTACTCAAGTAGAAGTACACACGTCCTGTACTCGAGTAGAAGTACACACATCCTTTACTCAAGTAGAAGTACACACATCCTTTACTCGAGTAGAAGTACACACGTCCTTTACTCAAGTAGAAGTACACACATCCTTTACTCAAGTAGAAGTACACACATCCTTTACTCAAGTAGAAGTACACACATCCTTTACTCAAGTAGAAGTACACACATCCTTTACTCGAGTAGAAGTACACACGTCCTTTACTCAAGTAGAAGTACACACATCCTTTACTCAAGTAGAAGTACACACATCCTTTACTCAAGTAGAAGTACACACATCCTTTACTCAAGTAGAAGTACACACGTCCTTTACTCAAGTAGAAGTACACACGTCCTGTACTCGAGTAGAAGTACACACGTCCTTTACTCAAGTAGAAGTACACACGTCCTTTACTCAAGTAGAAGTACACACGTCCTTTACTCGAGTAGAAGTACAGATACTCATGTATAAAAATACTCTGGTAGAAGTAGAAGTACAGATACTCATGTATAAAAATACTCTGGTAGAAGTAGAAGTACAGATACTCATGTATAAAAATACTCTGGTAGAAGTAGAAGTACAGATACTCATGTATAAAAATACTCTGGTAGAAGTAGAAGTACAGATACTCATGTATAAAAATACTCTGGTAGAAGTAGAAGTAGAGATACTCATGTATAAAAATGCTCGATGAATAATAGTGTTATCCCCCGGCTCCTCACATGATGGTCTGGAAGTCGTCGTCCACCAGGATCATGTCGGCCGCCTCCTTGCAGACGTCGGTGCCGGTCCGACCCATCGCCACGCCGATGTCGGCCGCCTTCAGCGCCACGGCGTCGTTCACCCCGTCTCCCGTCATGGCCACCACGGCGCCGATGTTCTGCAGAGACTACAGGGAGAAGGACGCACACACACACAGCGGGACGTATTGTTGAGCCTTAAAGGGTTTCTGTATGCTGGGTCATCTGACAGGCGGTGGCCATTTGTCAAATGGGTGTAATGACGGTGTAATGACGGTGTAAGGACGGTGTAAGGACGGTGTAAGGACGGTGTAATGGCCGGTGTAATGGCCGGTGTAAGGACGGTGTAAGGACGGTGTAATGACGGTGTAAGGACGGTGTAATGGCCGGTGTAATGGCCGGTGTAAGGACGGTGTAAGGACGGTGTAATGACGGTGTAAGGACGGTGTAAGGACGGTGTAAGGACGGTGTAATGACGGTGTAATGGACGGTGTAAGGACGGTGTAATGGCCGGTGTAATGGCCGGTGTAAGGACGGTGTAAGGACGGTGTAATGACGGTGTAAGGACGGTGTAAGGACGGTGTAAGGACGGTGTAATGACGGTGTAATGGACGGTGTAAGGACGGTGTAATGGCCGGTGTAATGGCCGGTGTAAGGACGGTGTAAGGACGGTGTAAGGACGGTGTAAGGACGGTGTAAGGACGGTGTAATGACGGTGTAAGGACGGTGTAATGGACGGTGTAAGGACGGTGTAATGGCGGTGTAATGGCCGGTGTAAGGACGGTGTAAGGACGGTGTAAGGACGGTGTAATGGCCGGTGTAAGGACGGTGTAATGGCCGGTGTAATAATGGTGTAATGACGGTGTAATAATGGTGTAATACAGGCCTAATAGAGGCCTAATACAGGTGTAATAGGGGTGTAATAACGATCTGACATGGACGTAATAAAGTGTGTATTAATGTGTAATACGGGTGTATGTAGAAAATAGCATCAACTATGTTTCAAACATTTATATGTGATTTAGAATTCAAGGGTAGAAGTGTTTATATTATACTCTATGTAAAGTAGATGGCTGGTTGATATGAAGGAAGCTAACTATCTCTATGTTTCTAACTGGATACCTGGACATTGGTCTCGTCATAGGGCAGACATGAGTCTTTGTGTTCCTGCTCACCTTGACGATCTTCAGCTTGTGTCGGGGGCTGGCTCGATAAAACACGGCTATCTGTGAAGACAGGAGATGACTTTCATTCAGAACTACACAGAACAAGGTTCGAGAGAGGCAGGAGGAAAAAGTGTGAATTACCGTATCGACCCGAATATAAGACGACCCTCTGTCTCAAGACTCATTATGGAAAAATACCTTTTGAAGACCGACTCAAAAACAAATTTCACACATCCGTTGCATTTGATACGCAGCATTTCCTGAACCCCTTTATGATGCTCTCTCTCTCTCTCTCTCTCGTAACTTCGCCTCTCTTGTTTAATAGCTTGCCCAATAGAGATATATAGAGCGCTGCAGGGATGACGTGTTCACCCTGAAGGAAGCTGCTGGTTCCCTCCACAAAAAAGCAACGGGAATTCTCCAGAGGGTTTTGGAAAATAGCTGGAAATACAGTCTGCGGAAAACTAACCTGTTTGATGAATGCACGTTTTGTTCAGCCGGATAATCTCCACATGTCTACCCTACTTTCATAATATTGGAATCATAACTCTAACGCCAGAAGCAAAATGCTAACGTTGTGCTATAAAGGAACTACAGCCGAGTCCAGCAGCACGACTTCAACGTCACGCCAACTTCAGATCCAGATTCAAAACTAACTAAATGGAACGAGTTGAAGCGTTTGTTTGAGCAGTCTGCAGGAAGCAGGGACTTGCTTTCAAGCAGAACAGAAACTAACTTAGAGGAGTGTTCACGTGTTCGGCGTAATGACGTACAACGGCCTCCACGACTTCTGTAGTCCTATTCAGCCACTTGGTAACAACCAGCGTTTCTCAGACACGTCCACTCTTCAGAAATCCCCAGTGGGGTCACTGCTGATGTCGTAGAACAAAACGTGATCCGTCTCTTAGACGTGTCTCAACCACAGACCTTATCTCCAGCTATCTTCCAAACTCCTATGGAGAGATCCCATTGGCTCTGAGACGAGGGAACAGGAAGTGGAGAAATGCTGACTCACTCCCTGGTTTTAGGACTCGTCACTGCACCGCTCCATTTAGATCCACTGTGTTGGAGTTTGTCTCTGTGTCTCTCCATCTCTCTCTCCTGTTGTCTTGTTACTTTAAGACGGTGTCTCTGAACACTCGTTTGGCGCCATCTGTTGTTGTGACTGTGTAATTACATCGAAAAGTCTAGACCCCGGATAAAAGACGACCCTCTTTTTCAGATTTTCTTCTAGGAAAGAAAACCCGTATTAAAGTAAAGAGTTGTTCTCACCCTGGAGACGATGCTGGAGAGCTGCTGCAGGTCCAGGTGATCCACCTCGTCTCCGGAGAGACAGCGGCTGCC
>CADEHL010001500.1:5000-102981 GCA_902827135.1 Harpagifer antarcticus | reverse complement strand
TTCTCCTACCTCCCTACCTACCTTCCTTCTTTCCTACCTCCCTACCTACCTTCCTTCCTTCCTCCCTCCCTACCTTCCTTCCTTCCTTCCTCCCTCTCTATCTAGCTACCTACCTTCCTACCTCTACCTATCTACATTTCTTTCAGTATTACATCTACCATCCCCACTGTACCACCTACCTACGTGTAATTAGAAACGAAAGAAAGTGTGTGTGTGTGTCTCTATATCACAATGAACAGAATACAGAAGGCGCCCCCCACCTCTGGGTGCAGCCCCCCCCCGGCTGCTTGGCGATGGTCTCCAGGAAGAGTGTGATGGCTTTGTGCACCTCGTTCATCCCGACCCAGCGCAGCACCTCCTCCAGGAAGGAGAGGGTGAAGGGGTGGGAGTGCCTCCGCCAGCCGTGGCTCCTCATCTGGACCCCGCCTGCAGGGAGGAGAGGGTCAAACACTTTGAGAGGGGGGGTAGATGAGGTTCATAAGGAACAATATTGGTAAAAAACACAAGCCTCCAGGAAGTGCTCCGGACTCTGAGGAAAATATTCCTAGTGGCCAAACGGCGGCACTACAACTTCCGTATCAGTCCGTGACGTCACTGGGCCCAGAGAGACTTTTCCCCATTGACTAACATGGAGAAAGAGACGTGTGTAAATCAGCTTACTACCCAGTATGAACACTTGTATAGCCCTTATTAAAAACAGTAGGTCCTTAGAGTTGTAAAATGCACTAAAAGCTGAATCCAGATTTATTTTCTCTCTCCGTTCATACTACTGAGCTGAGGGGGCGGGGCTTAATGACAGGAGGCGGGGCTTAATGGGATACTCAACTGCGCTCTATGAGCTACATACGGGTACTTCTGCCTCTGCAAGGCATGATGGGTAATCTGTGACGTTTTGCTCTCGAGAATCTCAGGCCATTTTGTCCTCATGAGCCAATGAGCAGCTCTCACAGGAAAGAACTGGCTGTGTCCAGTTGTTATTAAACATCCATGGTGTGAGCTGTGTCTTACTGTGGATCCTCCAGAGGATGTAGAGGGGGGGCCACAGGTCGGTGTCGGGGGTCAGCGTGTCCCACAGCAGCCTCACCCTCACCGCTGAGCTCTCAGACTGAAAACACCACAGAGAGGGAGATCTCAGAGAATTGGATAAGCAGCGTGACATTACAAAACACGGAAACCTTCCAATACGAGTCTAACCACACAGACATCAAGCTGTGACCTGTGTGAAGCTGTGACCTGTGTGAAGCTGTGACCTGTGTGAAGCTGTGACCTGTGTGAAGCTGTGACCTGTGTGAAGCTGTGACCTGTGTGAAGCTGTGACCTGTGTGAAGCTGTGACCTGTGTGAAGCTGTGACCTGTGTGAAGCTGTGACCTGTGTGAAGCTGTGACCTGTGTGAAGTTCATTTTCACTTGTTCTCCGGTAACACCTTGTTACCTGAGTGAAGGAGAAGGGGCTGTTACCTGAGTGAAGGAGAAGGGGCTGTTACCTGAGTGAAGGAGAAGGGGCTGTTACCTGAGTGAAGGAGAAGGGGCTGTTACCTGAGTGAAGGAGCTGACCAGTGGCGAGGCCCTCACCAGCTGCAGCAGGTTGCTGGGCAGCCCGAGGCGCTGGAAGTACCACAGAAGGTTCCAGAAGATGATGGAGTGGTTGTCCAGGAACTGCAGCTGCGCCAGCACCGCCTCGCCCTCGTTCTCCAGAAGACTCTCCAGCTCCTTCCTGAGGACCAGAGGGCTCAGGTACGCCACCGTCACCAGGGGAGGGGCACCTGTCCACGAGCCCTGGGGGGAGGTACTTGTACTTTATTTGAGTATTTCCATTTTATGCTACTGTGTACTTTCCCTCCACTACATGTATTAATCCCTTTAGTTACTTCACAGATCTGGATGAATGATGTGAAATCTAACCAAGTGTTGAATCAGACTTTAGTTCCACCTGGAGTAAATCCACCAGCTACCCTGCAGTCTACAAAGTACTTCAGACTAGCTGCACCTTCACCAGCTACCCTGCAATCTACAAAGTACTTCAGACTAGCTGCTCCTTCACCAGCTTTGAGAACACTTTCATGATTAATCATTATAAAACACATCAGATATATTATTCTGAAATGGACCGATCTGCAGAAACATGCTAAATGTTGGTGTTACCGTGGTGG
The DNA here is from genome assembly GCA_902827135.1 of Harpagifer antarcticus. Taxonomy (NCBI): domain Eukaryota; kingdom Metazoa; phylum Chordata; class Actinopteri; order Perciformes; family Harpagiferidae; genus Harpagifer; species Harpagifer antarcticus. The sequence goes on along the minus strand of CADEHL010001500.1, from coordinate 100,831 downwards.
TCCTGCTGTTCTCCGAGTAGCTGCTGGTCTCCGAGCTGGAGTCTTCGCTCACTCCGTTACACTGCGGCCGCAGCGACGCCTCCTGACCACTGGGGGGCCGCGCCGCGCTCTCCACCTCCTCCTCCACGTTCCAGTTGCCACGCTCCGCACTGCAGAGGAAGAAGAGGCGAGGAAGGATTAAACTTCTGCGTGAAGGAGCAGTTACCACTTTACCCCTGCGTACACCTATATGCCGTGAGCTGATTGTCGAGCCTTCATTGTAACGGTGCACGGTGTGTGTGTGTGCGTGTGTGTGTGCGTGTGTGTGTGTGTGTGCGCGTGGGGAGTGCTGCAGTAGAACATTCCTCTGTAGCGCCCGGGACATTAATGGGAAACCCTAAATGTTTGAGCACCCTCTATGAACCGTCAAGCTACCCCACAGCACCCCCTAAAGAAATCTCTGGTGCCGCCACTGTGGGCTAAACCCGAATGTTTCCAGGTCCAGGAAACGCCCCTGGTGCACCCCCTCTAATCTGGATGAGTCATTTTGTTCTGGAACCGGGCCTGAGCCTAACGTGGAGATTATCCTGCTGAACTAAACGTGTAAGAATCATAAACGTTGGTTTGACACAGAGATTATCCAAAATCACATGGAGAAATCCCATTGGACCAGGGAGATGCTGCCTTCAGGGACCAACATAGGAATACGACATCCCTGCACCCCTCTATGGTTGTCTAAGTTGTAATTCCACCATTTGGCCTCTAGAAAAATTAGCTTTAACGCCCGACGCTCTTTCTTGGTGCTCTGTATGAAAACCTGGAGGTGTTTTTGGTTCTCTGGTGGAGGTCGTACCTGCCGACGGGCCCCAGGTCGCAGATCTCGGCGTTCAGGAAGGGGACGAAGGAGGCACCGCAGAACGGACACGACGAGTTCAGGTTCGAGTCGTCCGACGTCCAGCCGGCCATGATCTCCTCGTCGTAAACCAACGAGTTACAGCTGCGACACAGAGAGCAGCTGGATATCAACACCTGCAGACACAGAGGGCGGGAGGGGTCAGCGCAGGGGGCATACTGCAGGGAAAGTACTGATATAGTTGTTCGGGCATTATTTATAATATTTTCTATAACATTCCAACATTTTCCAGGATGTCTTTCTACTTGACTCATTTCTTGGATTGGTATTTGACAGAAAGCCCTGTGTTCAGCTTTGTGGCGATGCTTCTGACAGACTTCATCTTATCAGATCTGCATCGAGCTCACATTACAACTGGAATAATATATCCGTTTACCTCGAGTCCGATCGCCTCCTGGTTGGCGTCCCAGGAGCGACGCAGAGGGAACGCCGGGGTGGGCGTCTCCGCCAGGTCCACGTCGCTCCCTACCGACAAGGAACTCTGGGGAGAGGACAGGAAGCTGGTTAACAGGTGGGGAGGGGGGGGTGTGTGAGAGTGAGAGAGTGAGAGTGTGAGTGAGTGAGTGAGTGAGACAGTGTGAGTGCGAGAGAGTGAGATAGTGTGAGTGTGAGAGTGTGTGCGAGTGTGTGTGAGAGAGTGAGTGAGTGTGTTTGTGAGAGAGAGAGAGTGTGTGTGTGTGTGAGTGTGTGAGAGAGAGAGAGAGTGTGAGTGAGTGAGAGAGAGAGAGAGAGTGAGAGAGTGTGAGTGAGTGAGAGAGTGTGAGTGTGAGTGTGAGTGAGTGAGTGAGAGAGAGTGAGTGAGAGAGTGAGTGAGAGAGAGTGAGAGAGTGAGTGAGAGAGTGTGAGTGAGTGAGAGAGTGAGTGAGTGTGAGAGAGTGTGAGAGTGTGTGTGAGAGAGTGAAAGAGTGAGAGTGTGAGTGAGTGAGAGAGAGTGAGTGAGTGTGTTTGTGAGAGAGAGAGAGAGTGTGTGGTGTGTGAGTGTGTGAGAGAGAGAGAGTGTGAGTGTGAGTGAGTGAGAGAGTGTGAGAGAGAGAGAGTGTGAGTGAGTGAGAGAGTGTGAGTGAGTGAGTGAGAGAGAGTGAGTGTGAGAGAGTGAGTGTGTGAGAGAGTGAGTGAGTGTGAGAGAGTGAGAGAGTGAGTGAGTGTGAGAGTGTGAGTGAGTGAGTGTGAGAGTGTGTGTGAGAGAGTGAAAGAGTGAGAGTGTGAGTGAGTGAGAGTGAGTGTGAGTGTGAGAGAGTGTGTTTGTGAGAGAGTGAGTGAGTGTGAGAGAGTGAGAGAGTGAGTGAGTGAGAGAGTGTGAGTGAGGGAGTGTGAGAGAGTGAGAGAGTGTGAGAGTGTGTGTGAGAGAGTGAGAGAGTGAGAGAGTGTGAGTGAGTGAGTGTGAGAGAGTGTGTTTGTGAGAGAGTGAGTGAGTGAGTGTGAGAGAGTGTGAGAGTGTGTGTGAGAGAGTGAGAGAGTGAGAGTGTGAGTGAGTGAGAGAGTGTGAGTGAGTGAGTGAGTGTGAGAGAGTGAGAGAGTGTGAGAGAGTGAGAGAGTGTGAGAGTGTGTGTGTACGTGTGTATGTATGTGTGTGTGTGCGTGCGTGCGTGCGTGCGTGCGTGCGTGCGTGTGTGTGTGTGTGTGTGTGTGTGTGTGTGTGTGTGTGTGTGTGTGTGTGTGTGTGTGTGTGTGTGTGTGTGTGTGTGTGTGTGTGTGTGTGTGTGTGTGTGTGTGTACCTCTGATGTGGCGCTGACCAGCCTCTCTTTGGCTCTCAGCAGAGTTTCTGCTACTTGAGATTTTCTGGACGTCCTCTGCTCAGAGACCCTGCGTACGATCCCTCCCCCTCCCCCTCCTCTCCTCTCGTCCACGCTGGCGGCGCGTCGTGCTCCTCGGTGTCTGGTGGGGGTGAGGAGCTGCTGTAGTTTCCCTGCCAGCCCCCCCCTGCTGGGCGAGGAGACGTTGTTGTAGTTCTCGTCTTTGTTCCTGCCGGAGTCTCGCGTCGACACAGGTCTGCAGGTCAAAGGTCAACACAGGAAGGACGTTAACAGAGATGCAGGGATGTCGTATTTCTGCGTTGGACCCTGAAGGCAACATCTCCCAGAATTTACTAAATACCGCTGAACTGCGACCCGAAACAAAGTAAATGTTTTTAATGTATTTGATTCAAATTTGAGTTTTTGTTAATTAATACAAAAATAAAACTTAAATTGTAAAGATAGTAAGAAAGTGTAGTGACTGACCGGCCCCCCCTCTCCTGCTGGGGGTCCTCTGCCTCCGAACACTCCTTGTAGAAGGTGGAGAGGCAGACCTGGCTGCGCGGCACCAGAGCTACACCAGGGGGCGCCGGCGGGGGGGTGGAGGCGTCCCCGCGGCCCAGTGGGGGGGTGGAGGCGTCCCTGCGGCCCAGCGGGGGTTTCCTGGAGACGGCGTCCCCCCCGTTTGACCCTGTGTTACGAAGGAGGGTCTTCCTGCAGAGCTTCACCGCTGAGGAGGGGGGATAGGCACGGCAAGTTTATTTTACATACATTTTTAGAGAATGAGAATCTGATCAGGAGAATTCTCCATATCATGTTCTAAACCACATCAAGGATTATGAGAACAGTCTGCAGCTCAAACTCTTTCTCTCTCGGGGTCTTTCTCTCTCAGGTATCTCGCTCTCGGGGTCTTTCTCTCTCAGGGTCTTTCTCTCTCGGGGCATTTCTCTCTCGGGGTCTTTCTCTCTCGGGGTCTTTCTCTTTCGGGGTCTTTCTCTCTCAGGTATTTCTCTCTCTGGGTCTTTCTCTCTCGGGGTCTTTCTCTCTCTCAGGTATTTCTCTCTCAGGTATTTCTCTCTCGGGGTCTTTCTCTCTCTCAGGTCTTTCTCTCTCGGGGTCTTTCTCTCTCGGGGTCTTTCTCTCTCGGGGCATTTCTCTCTCGGGGTCTCTCTCTCTCAGGTATTTCTCTCTCGGGGTCTTTCTCTCTCGGGGTCTTTCTCTCTCGGGGTCTTTCTCTCTCGGGGTATTTATCTCTCGGGGTCTCTCTCTCTCGGGGTCTCTCTCTCTCGGGGTCTCTATCTCTCGGGGTCTCTCTCTCTCGGGGTCTTTCTCTCTCTCGGGGTCTTTCTCTCTCTCGGGGTCTTTCTCTCTCTCGGGGTCTTTCTCTCTCTCGGGGTCTCTCTCTCTCGGGGTCTCTCTCTCTCGGGGTCTCTCTCTCTCGGGGTCTCTCTCTCTCGGGGTCTTTCTCTCTCGGGGTCTTTCTCTCTCTCGGGGTCTTTCTCTCTCTCGGGGTCTTTCTCTCTCTCGGGGTCTTTCTCTCTCTCGGGGTCTCTCTCTCTCGGGGTCTTTCTCTCTCGGGGTCTTTCTCTCTCGGGGTCTTTCTCTCTCGGGGTCTTTCTCTCTCGGGGTCTTTCTCTCTCGGGGTCTTTCTCTCACGGGGTCTTTCTCTCTCGGGGTCTTTCTCTCTCGGGGTATCTCTCTCTCGGGGTCTTTCTCTCTCGGGGTCTTTCTCTCTCGGGGTCTTTCTCTCACGGGGTCTTTCTCTCTCGGGGTCTTTATCTCTCGGGGTATTTCTCTCTCGGGGTCTTTCTCTCTCGGGGTCTTTATCTATAAAGAGTGCATTTCGCCGACTGGAGACCTTTCATTGCAAAGTTTGTTAGTGATTGTCTGCAGGCTGTAAACAAAGAGTTCCCCTCACTGTCGGCGGGGGTCTTCATGCTGCCCAGGCTGCTGCTCTTCACCAGCCCCCCCGTCAGAGACTCGTGACTCGAGCTTTCAGACAAACCGCTCCAACTCGACTGACGAATCAGAGTCGAGTGGGGGCGGGACATCACCTCATCTGCCACAAGAAAAAAGAAAATGCTTCTGTTCGTTAGTGCATGTAAATCCTCTTAGTGCATGTAAATCCTCTTAGTGCATGTAAATCCTCTTAGTGCATGTAAATCCTCTTAGTGCACGTAAATCCTCTTAGTGCACGTAAATCCTCTTAGTGCATGTAAATCCTCTTAGTTCATGTAAATCCTCTTAGTGCATGTAAATCCTCTCTGTGCATGTAAATACTCTTAGTGCACGTAAATCCTCTTAGTGCATGTAAATCCTCTTAGTTCATGTAAATCCTCTTAGTGCATGTAAATCCTCTTAGTGCATGTAAATCCTCTTAGTGCATGTAAATCCTCTCTGTGCACGGGAAGAACATCTCCTCCTGTCTCTCTAATGCTTTGGACAAGGTGCAACACTGGCTGAACAACACTTACTCACAGTTAAACGTCAAAAGACCAGTACGCATGGTGTTCAGTAAACGAAGGATCCAACGTGTTTTCGGAGCAGAAATAGAACTCGCCCACGCTTCAAGTATCTTGGAGTCGTACTGGACTTTTAAGAAACATATTAAGAAAGTATCCAATACCGTTAACTTGCAACATTTTAAACCAGACCTTTCTTAACTGCCAGTGCTGCAAAGTCACACCTCCCCTGTGACTCTATCCCACATTGAATACTGAAGCCCAGAGAACAGCTGTTCACGAGAGCTGGTGTTGGACAGAAAGACACATTCCTGGAGAAACACCATTTCTTGAGTTTTGACAATTTGAAGTCTTTTAAAAGAATGTGCTTTATTTATAAATGTTAAGTTGGACTGTTTTTGCTTTGTTTGAATGTTTTATGTGAGGGACTGCGGATGGAAATGAGCTCAAAGCTAAATCTGGCACTGTTACGCTCGAGTCCTCACTAACACTAAGGAAGTGGATCTCCTGTTCTGAAGTGTTTTGATGTCTGTTCTTGTTATTATCTCTGCAAGTTCGTATCATGGAGTGATAATGTAGGTACCGATCGATTCTGTGTTACCTGACACCTAAAATATTTACCTGTGCGATGGAGTGCAGTATTAATTTAAAACAATGTAAATACACAATTTAAAAAATGCATTTTGAGTCTTTTCTGACCTCCATGTGACCCCACTGATCCGTTCTTCTGCCTGCATCTGATTGGCTCCCTGAACTGAGCCACAGCCAATAGGACGTTCCTCAGCTTAGCCCAGCGCAGGCGGCCTCCCTGATTGGTCGACGGCCACTTGCTCTCCAGCACCGCCTGGTGACAGAATAATAAATGAATAAAAACAACAACATAATAATAAAACCAATGAAGATATATATATATATACACATACAATGATGTGTTTAAGTATTGTGTATTTACATTTAAACTAATAAAATATGTAAATAATACATTTCATTCCTTTTTATCTTTTAATTTGTTTATTGGTTTTATTATTATTTTAAGCATTTAATAATTTTAATTTAAATCTTTGTGCTGTAAAAAGTTATTATTCATATATTTTTAACAAGAAAATAAAACGTTTTCATTGGTGGACAGTAACTAAGGAAATATAAGTTCTATAAGATTTACACAATTAATACTGAATATAATGGGCCAATACATTATTTGACCAAGTGTGTGTGTGTGTGTGTGTGTGTGTGTGTGTGTGTGTGTGTGTGTGTGTGTGTGTGTGTGTGTGTGTGTGTGTGTGTGTGTGTGTGTGTGTGTGTGTGTGTGTGCGTGCGTAATTAAACAAGTGGTATGTATTGAAACCTTGTTGTAGTATCCGTAGGTGATGGTGTTGGGAGTGATGCCTGCCTTCTTCATCTCCAGCAGGACGCGCACAGCGAGCACCGGCTGACCGTACTGACCACACAGCTGCATCAGGATCCTGTAACACACCTGACACACACACACACACACACACACACACACACACACACACACACACACACACACACACACACAATTAACAATCTTGCACTAACACACATTCTCAAAATATTGAAGTGACTGTTATTTTGTACATACAGTGGGGCAAACAAGTATTTAGTCAGCCACCAATTGAGCAAGTTCTCCCACTTCAAAAGATGAGAGGCCTGTAATGTTCATCCTAGCTACACTTCAACTATGAGAGACACAATGGGGGGAAAGAACCCAGGAAATCACATTGTAGGATTTTAATGAATTAATTGGTAATTTATGGTGGAAAATAGGTATTTGGTCAATAACAAAGTTCATCTCAATACTTTGTTATATAGCCTTTGTTGGCAATGACAGAGGTCAAACGTTTTCTGTAAGTCTTCACAAGGTTTTCACTGTTGCTGGTGTTTTGGCCCATTCCTCCATGCAGATCTCCTCTAGAGCAGTGATGTTTTGGGGCTGTCGCTGGGCAACACGGACTTTCAACTCCCTCCAAAGATTTTCTATGGGGTTGAGATCTGGAGACTGGCTAGGCCACTCCAGGACCTTGAAATGCTTCTTACGAAGCCACTCCTTCGTTGCCCGGGCGGTGTGTTTGGGATCATTGTCATGCTGAAAGACCCAGCCGCGTTTCATCTTCAATGCCCTTGCTGATGGAAGGAGGTTGTCACTCAAAATCTCACGATACATGGCCCCATTCATTCTTTCCTTTACACGGATCAGTGGTCCTGGTCCCTTTGCAGAAAAACAGCCCCAAAGCATGATGTTTCCACCCCCATGTCTCACAGTAGGTATGGTGTTCTTTGGACTCAGCATTCTTTCTCCTCCAAACACGTCTAGTTGAGTTTTCACCAAAAAGTTCTCTTTTGGTTTCATCTGACCACATGACATTCTCCCAATCCACTTCTGGATCATCTAAATGCTCTCTAGCAAACTTCAGACGGGCCTGGACATGTACTGGCTTAAGCAGGGGGACACGTCTGGCACTGCAGGATTTGAGTCCCTGGCGGCGTAGTGTGTTACTGATGGTAGCCTTTGTTACTTTGGTCCCAGCTCTCTGCAGGTCATGGACTAGGTCCCCCCGTGTGGTTCTGGGATTTTTGCTCATGGTTCTTGTGATCACTTTGACCCCACGGGGTGAGATCTTGCGTGGAGCCCCAGATCGAGGGAGATTATCAGTGGTCTTGTATGTCTTCCATTTTCTAATAATTGCTCCCACAGTTGATTTCTTCACACCAAGCTGCTTACCTATTGCAGATGCAGTCTTCCCAGCCTGGTGCAGGTCTACCATTTTGTTTCTGGTGTCCTTTGACAGCTCTTTGGTCTTGGCCATAGAGGAGTTTGGAGTGTGACTGTTTGAGGTTGTGAACGTGTGTCTGTCTCTCTGTCTCTGTCTCTGTCTCTCTCTGTCTCTGTCTCTGTCTCTGTCTCTGTCTCTCTCTCTCTCTGTGTGTGTGTGTGTGTGTGTGTGCCGTCTCACCTCGTCCGGCAGCACCACCTTGCGGTTCTCCATGTGTTTGAGCACGTCGTAGGCGATGTGCAGCGAGCGCACCTTGTTGCTCTCGGCCCTGACGAAGGTGGGCAGGTAGATGAACCACAGGCCGTAGCAGTGGCCCAGCAGACACTTGGACCACATGTCCGGCACCGACGAGTACTTCTGAGCACGCTTCTGAGCCAGCTTTATCTCCTGCGGGGAAATATAATACACTTTATTTATGAAGCAACTTTTCACGCCAGACGCAGCTCACAGAGTCCTGCTGTGAACCAGGACATGTTGAATACCCCCAACGTGTTATGATAGAAATGTAGAGTACAGACACAGTACAAAGAAACCAAAAAACACAAACAGTCGTCCAAGTGCGGGTAAAGGGGGAGGGGGGGGGGGCTGTTGATCAGAGTTTGAAAGCTAGATTGAAGTATTCAAGAGTGTTGGCCTTTCGAATGTGACTGGGAGAGGGGGGGGGGGGGGTGCTTTTAGTCTGTCTTCAGAGTCTTATAGTGAACCCTGAAATGTTGAGGACCCTAAAGTTTTATGATAGAAATGTATAGTAGGGTCTCCAGCTCATAGAGACTGCCGGAAGCTAACCTGCTAAACTTGGGCAGGCACAATCCTGTTGTGATAGGGCTAAGCTAACATATAGCTGCTCCTCCACACTCACAACAACGTCCTACAGACAGAAATAAAGCAGCTACTATATTCAGACAGGCTGTGGCGTGTACAGGTATAACTTCTGAGGAGCTGTGATCTCTGAGTGCTAACAGCTCGAAGCTAACGGCCAACACTTAACAGCTAACAGCTCGAAGCTAACGGCCAACACTTAACAGCTAACGGCTAACAGCTCGAAGCTAACGGCTAACAGCTAACAATTAACAGCTAACGGCTGATGTTTTGGTTTTCTGATTAAAAGGTCAGTGACTGCAGGCTGAGATCCTCTTAGCTAACGGCTAACGGCTAACAGCCAACACTTAACAGCTAACAGCTCGAAGCTAACGGCCAACACTTAACAGCTAACAGCTAACAGCTCGAAGCTAACGGCCAACACTTAACAGCTAACGGCTAACAGCCAACACTTAGCAGCTAACAGCTCGAAGCTAACAGCCAACACTTAACAGCTAACGGCTAACAGCCAACACTTAGCAGCTAACGGCTGATGTTTTGGTTTTCTGATTAAAAGGTCAGTGACTGCAGGCTGAGATCCTCACAGCTGACTGGCTAACGTGAGAACAAGTCACGGGAATTTGAAGCTCGAGTTGAAAAAATTGAACTTTGCGAATTCGTGTCGTCTATGCCATAGACTGGGACACGTCTTTGCTTGTAATCGCGACACGTCCGGTGTGACGCACCATGAGTTATGAAACCGACTAACTGCCAACAGAGACAGTTGGCCAATTTGATCAAAACATATCTTATCTTAACTGTATACTGCTGATTATGCAGTTGCATTATGATTGTGTGTGTGTGTGTGTGTGTGTGTGTGTGTGTGTGTGTGTGTGTGTGTGTGTGTTTTGACTGCAATCTTTAATCATCTACCCATAAAACAGTCTCTAAGCATCTGCTGCATGATGGGTAACTTTCTCTCACTGCAGAAACTGTACTTGATTTTGGAAAAGTGTGTGTGTGTGTGTGTGTGTGTCTCTGTACCTGTTTGGTGCGGCGGGGGGCCGGGCTGCTGGGGGCGCTGCCCTTTAAGGGGACCCTGATCTGATCCTGGGGCCGCTCGAAGAGCTCGGGCTTCAGAGAGGGGAACGTCTCGTAACTGTAACCATGGAGACCGTGAAGAAATGTAACTTTAACAATTTAACATTTAATTTACAGTGTTGTGTTCGGGCCATAGTGGGATACAACATATATATTTAACAGGATTTATTAATAATCATTCCTGAGAAACAAAGCGTGGACCCTCCCTCACATTAAAGTGGTAATGTTAGGGTCACTATTTTATGAGAAAGATTGTGAATATTCTTAGAGTTTAAATAAAAAAACTAGAATTTGAACTAGAAATACTTGAATATTCTCCATGATTGAAGCAGTTTTCCATCTGCAATGTGGTGTACCTGTAGAGGGCGGGGCACTCGGAGCCGTCCGGTTCCTGCGGTTCCTCCGGAGGCATGATGAAGACGGTGTGTTCTCCTCCGTGAGACTCGTCCAGGTCGATGAGACGCACCTCCTCCGGTTTCTCCACGTCCGTCTGAAGAGACATCACACCAAGAAACACACTACTTTAAAGAGTCCTCTCCGGCTGATGTTCAGGTGTATATCAGTATGTAGTGTCTCTACTTTAAAGAGTCCTCTCCTGCTGATGTTCAGGTGTATATCAGTATGTAGTGTCTCTACTTTAAAGAGTCCTCTCCTGCTGATGTTCAGGTGTATATCAGTATGTAGTGTCTCTACTTTAAAGAGTCCTCTCCTGCTGATGTTCAGGTGTATATCAGTATGTAGTGTCTCTACTTTAAAGAGTCCTCTCCTGCTGATGTTCAGGTGTATATCAGTATGTAGTGTCTCTACTTTAAAGAGTCCTCTCCGGCTGATGTTCAGGTGTATATCAGTATGTAGTGTCTCTACTTTAAAGAGTCCTCTCCTGCTGATGTTCAGGTGTATATCAGTATGTAGTGTCTCTACTTTAAAGAGTCCTCTCCTGCTGATGTTCAGGTGTATATCAGTGTGTAGTGTCTCTACTTTAAAGAGTCCTCTCCTGCTGATGTTCAGGTGTATATCAGTATGCAGTGGCTCTACTTTAAAGAGTCCTCTCCTGCTGATGTTCAGGTGTATATCAGTATGTAGTGTCTCTACTTTAAAGAGTCCTCTCCTGCTGATGTTCAGGTGTATATCAGTATGTAGTGTCTCTCCTTTAAAGAGTCCTCTCCTGCTGATGTTCAGGTGTATATCAGTATGCAGTGGCTCTGACGGTGGTATTCCCGACCTTTTGGACGCACTCGTCGAAGAACTCGAGGCAGGCGTGGCGGTCGCTGACGAAGGAGCACTCCTCGACGAACTGCGTGAACATCTGGGTCCTCGTCAGCTGGCCGTAGATCTTCTGCTGCGTTCGGTCCCGAGACTTCAGGAAGCCTGCAGCACAGCATCCAATCAAATGATATTTATAAGATGTAGGAAGAGACTAACTGTCCAGCAAGAATGCAGCTCTCTCTATATTCCCAGAGGAGTATCTTTAGTGTTTTCTTTGTGCCTCTCACCCTGCAGGTTGAAGAGCGAGCTGCAGTCCGTGGTGGTGTCGGACGGGGCCTGGGTGATGGGCAGCAGGAAGGAGCGGTACCCTCTCAGCAGGACGCTCATGAAGCGCAGGAAGGCCTCCTGGATCTCCAGCTCCAGCTGCTTCTGGCTGCGGTAGATCTGATCGTAGTCCGTCAGCAGGAACTCCAGCGTGGCCTCCTCCTGGCTGGGGGTGCAGACTGCAGGGGACACAGGGAACCACTGGCATCACAATATGCTGGGGACATATTCTCCTGGGCCCATAACTCTGACCCAGAAACTTACATCCATACTTTCTATTTTTTATCTGTCTCATTTTACTCACGTTGAAGTGTGAAGCACTTTGAGATGACGTTGTTTTAAAGTGTGCTCTATAGTATAAACATAAATACTTTCTTACCCTTTTACTTGAGCACAATTTTGTACACTGTAGTTTTGCTATAAGAATAATCTGGCTATTAGTCTGAGCTCTCCAAGTCAAAAGCTCAACACCACAAAATACAGATCACTAACTCTTACACACAATATCATGATGAATCACACGGAGATAACATACTGTGTAAACCCCCTCTACATGTAACTTACGTGTGTTAGTGTAAACCAGTGTTTCTCTAACCTTTTCATACCAAGCAAAAAAACACTCGCGGACCGTCTAACTCCACAAATATCCAAAATCACATCGTTTTTCTAGAACAGATTACAAATGGTACAAACAAGTGGCCACATGTTCGCTGAAGGTGTTGCACTGGGCTCCATCATGCACTCGAAAGTGAAACTTAAGCTCGCTCCATTGCGGAGATATTCCCGCGAGAGTGCGGAAAACTGTTATCAATGTACTCACGGACCACTAGGGGGCGCTCACGGACCACACTTTTTGAAGCACTGGTGTAAATGATTAAAGTTCAAATTCAGTGTCTGTCTGCGTCAGCTGACAGAGGTGTTATGGATGTATCTTGTTCTGCAGCATGTTGGTTCTTCTCTCAGAACTAGCTAAATACACGGGGTGTTTCTCAATGTCGAGGAAGGATGCTCCAGAGCCACTATTTCAAGCATGCTACGTCATCGAGTGCCGCCGAAGGACTGTTCCAATGGCCAGCATACTTGGAATTCTACCGAGCCCGGCGTACTTCGTAGCGGGAAATTTCGAGGCTACACATGTGTAGACTCCGAGGTCTTAAAATACCCACAATGCTTTGCGCACGGACCAATTTCTCCAAATCTGTGGCGGAAAATGTAAGGCGGGGCGGGGCCTCTCAAATGAAGCACACCTGCACACTTGCTCGCCTGTTCCACTCTTCGTTTTCCAAATGCCAGGAAGGATTCTTGCCTCGCTTCTGAAGCAAGACGCTCGGCAGACATGTGCTACCAAGCAAGCGTACTGGCGATTGAGAAACACCCTCGGTGTCTGGGGTAGAGATCTGCAGAAACACAGATCATGTGAATTCTCCGGCCGAAGCTCCAAATAAACCGTCAGTGTTTCCATCAAAGCTCCTGCTCTCTCCGTCTCTCTGAGTCTCCATTGATGCGGACGTTTCCATCACACAACACACTTCCTGTTTCAGTTTCAAAGTAAAGCCTCTCGGGGAAACTCATGATGGAAAAAGTGACATATCGACTGAGACTGCAAGGAACACAATGTGAAGAGAAATGGTCAATGTTTAGGATTCAAACCAGCGACAGACTGAGAGGAACCGTTCGTCAGACTGAGAGGAACCGTTCGTCAGACTGAGGAACCGTTCGTCAGACTGAGAGGAACCGTTCGTCAGACTGAGAGGAACCGTTCGTCAGACTGAGAAGAACCGTTCGTCAGACTGAGAGGAACCGTTCGTCAGACTGAGAGGAACCGTTCGGTCAGACTGAGAGGAACCGTTCGGTCAGACTGAGAGGAACCGTTCGTCAGACTGAGAAGAACCGTTCGTCAGACTGACGAACGGTTCCTCTCAGTCTGACTTTTTCCATCCCCCCTGCGTGTCACTCACTCTGCTCCAGAGTCTTGTGCAGGTTGGTCAGCGTGTTGAACAGCGTCTTGCCGGGTTTTCTGGGTAAAGATCGCCATGACAACGGCTTCTTGTCGTCTGACCTGAAAAATAAAAGTTAAATAACTACATTTGTATTTAAATCGCCAAAACAACAGAACTGATCAGATCCAGAAAGTGGCTGCCGTGCACTCCTCTATTCACTCTGAGCTCAGTGGGGTCTTCCAGTGGGGTCTCCTCCTCAGCGCTCTGGAATGGTATATTGTTTTTACTAAAAGGCTGCAGGTTTTAAAGTGCTTCATAAATAAAGTTGGATTGGATCCTGAGTGACGAACGTGTTCTAATGAGACTCAGAATCAATTCATTTTAAACGTCTCATTTCAAAAGAGTATATCCTCCTCACACACGTTTGATTCAGAGGAAACATTAAATACAAGGTCCTGCCATGAGTGGCCGGTACTCTGACTGAAGTACTGCAGTATCTGATGTACTGACTGGAAGATGGTGTTGGTGTCCAGGTCCACACACACCACGTCGGTGGGGGGGTCCTCCAGGTCGAAGTAGCTGGAGTGGACGCCCACGATGAAGGGCATCGGAGCCAGCAGCACGGCCGCCATCTGCAGCGGGCAGAGAGGGATGTAGGGACAGATCCAGCGCAGCGGGAAGCTCATCTGCAGAGAGACGGGACGTTATTAACATCTGGGGAGAGACGGGACGTTATTAACATCTGGGGAGAGACGGGACGTTATTAACATCTGGGGAGAGACGGGACGTTATTAACATCTGGGGAGAGACGGGACGTTATTAACATCTGGGGAGAGACGGGACGTTATTAACATCTGGGGAGAGACGGGACGTTATTAACATCTGCGGAGAGACGGGACGTTATTAACATCTGGAGAGAGACGGGACGTTATTAACATCTGCAGAGACACGGGACGTTATTAACATCTGGAGAGAGACGGGACGTTATTAACATCTGGGGAGAGACGGGACGTTATTAACATCTGGGAGAGACGGGACGTTATTAACATCTGCAGAGAGACGAGACGTTATTAACATCTGGGGAGAGACGGGACGTTATTAACATCTGGGGAGAGACGGGACATTATTAACATCTGGGGAGAGACGGGACGTTATTAACATCTGGGGAGAGACGGGACGTTATTAACATCTGGGGAGAGACGGGACGTTATTAACATCTGGGGAGAGACGGGACGTTATTAACATCTGGGGAGAGACGGGACATTATTAACATCTGGGGAGAGACGGGACGTTATTAACATCTGGGGAGAGAGACGGGGACATTATTAACATCTGGGGAGAGACGGGACGTTATTAACATCTGGGGAGAGACGGGACATTATTAACATCTGGGGAGAGACGGGACGTTATTAACATCTGGGGAGAGACGGGACATTATTAACATCTGGGGAGAGACGGGACGTTATTAACATCTTAATCTACAGACACAGAATCAGCACTTTGGAAACAGGGCTGAAACAGAGGGGATTATGGGTAATGCTGCAATCATCTGTTTGGTGTTTCAGCCAATCAGAGACAGGCTCTGGATACATCTGAGACCTGGTGTTTCAGCCAATCAGAGACAGGCTCTGGATACATCTGAGACCTGGTGTTTCAGCCAATCAGAGACAGGCTCTGGATACATCTGAGACCTGGTGTTTCAGCCAATCAGAGACAGGCTCTGGATACATCTGAGACCTGTGACATGTTGATGAGAAACAGGATGACAGGGGACCTTTAAAGGCTGCCTCAGCGTTCAGCTCGAAGAGGCCCTATTCTGCTATTCTCCCTGTAGTGTGTATAGGTTTGTGTGCATGTAAATGGTCTGTGAGTGTGTGTGTGTGTGTGTGTGTGTGTGTGTGAGTCTCACGGAGACGAGGGCCTCGCTGACGGAGGTGAGCACGTCAGGCCTCAGAGAGTGCAGCAGCAGCTTGTGTTCGGTGAGGACGGCCAGCAGCAGCGTGCAGGCGTTCTCCGGACCGAGGTTCTGCAGCAGCTTCAGGAAACTCGCCCCACTACACACACACACACACACACACACCATTATAACTTAAAAGTAAGCTTCTTTAAAATATGTATACAATTTTTATACAGATCACACACACAAAGAGATCACACACACACACACAGACTATGTGTACTTGTTGTGTACTAGTACTGCAGTGAAAGTACCTGAGGGGGAGCGGAGAGGAGACGGGCTGGCAGAGAACCAGGTTATCATAGGGAGACAGCTATGAAGAAACACACGTTAAATCATTGCCAATAACGCACACACACACACACACACACCTGATTGATCAGCAGTTCAGTATTTAGTCATTTGAAGAATCAATTATCTTTGCTAATTGAAACCAATGAAACGACTGCTCTGCTGTGATTGGACACAAGAGGTCGGGTCGTGGTCTCCGGGGGGCGGGGGACGATCAGAGACATTCAAACTCAGGTTTAAGGTTGGGAGCGTTTACCTGGACGAGGATGCGAGGCCGCTGCGGGGAAGGGAACGGGACGTTGTGCATGAAGCTGGAGATGTGTCTGCAAGGATACAGAAACATAACATGAACATGCTAAATGGTAACGGTCTCCTGTCGTGCTATTTTAGGAATATTTTATGGGTCTCAGATACAAATATATAAAAAACATCTCTATGATGTGAGTGCTCAAAATACCAAACACCCCTCTGTTTCAGGCCTGTTACTAAAGTGCTGATTCTGGGTCCTTAGAAAGAGGAAGGGGAGCTAATGCCTGCTCAGATACTCAGCTAAATGCTGCCACTCCATGTCATGTTCCAAACCACATGAAGGGTTATTTCTGAAACAGTATGGTTACGGCCAGGGCCGGCCCTGACCAATTTGCTGCCCTAGGCAATATTTTAGCTGCCCCCCCCCCATCCCAAATGCAGACACTCACTATGACTCGCGCATGCACGGTTGACCACCAAAACAGAAAGACATGGACACAAGATGTGTGCAACTGTATTTAGTATCCTGTCCATTTGAACATGATTTAAGTGGGGGGGGACCTCACCTCCTCTAGGGGGGTCCGGGGGCATGCTCCCCTGGGAAGACTTGTTTTTAAAATATTGAAGTTGAAAGCATCAATCTAGTGCACTTTGAGAGCAACATTAGGAGATCTATGGATACGTCTCTCAGCACCAGATGAAACAGAACTGGAAGCAGATATTTTACAAGTCGCTCCCGTTTCAAACTCTATTCTTGTTTATTAATAACAACTTTTTTGTCCCGTCAGTATTTTATACCCGTTTACTTTATTCTCTTATTTTTTTACAACTATAATGATCATATAAAGGTGTGCCTTTAGCTCACTGATCTGAGGTTATCAGAGCCGCTCAGTCTTTCAGGAGAGAGCTCTCTAAAGCTCCCTATGGGTCGATGCGCCCTTAGCATTCGCCTATACTGCCTATGCCGAGGGCCGGCCCTGGTTACGGCCGCCGCCTCCTCTCTGCCCATTAGCCTTTGCAGCTGTGTGTTGCATATGAGCTGTGCCGTTGCCCAGACGCCATTGGATGCCGGCTTCCTGTCCCTCCCTCAGTAGGCGTTACCAAAGATCTGGACTGGAGCATGCCGGGCCCGACTCTCCAACCCCCGCACACGCCTCCCGGGGACAGCTACGAGACCGTGTGCACCGTGTTAGTCGAGAGAGGTGGCAGACGTCTCTCGGTACAGTCTTTAGGTTATTTTGTTGCGAGTTATTTTGTTTACTAACTCTCATTTTGTTTAAACCGGTGGCCCTTTTGTTTCGACTGTAGCTGCTTGTTGCCGATTGCACACTTTCATTAAACAACTTCCTATTTACCAATTCCAACTGGTTATATGTTATTTTCCACTTTCCCCGAACTGGGACGTAACAGGATGGAGCTCAAACTCTTTCTCTCAGGTTTACCACAAGGTGACTTCCTGTTGATTTCCTGCTTCTTCACACACATGCTCTCCAGTACAGGTTAGCTCTGAGTGTTAGCATGCTAATGTAAACACAGACCATGTTACTTCCAGAACACGTCTCATTGTTTCTGACAGCAACGTTTCTGATTGGCCCGTGGGTCTAAAGCCCGCCCACATTTTAGCAAATCTGGATCAGCTCCGTTGCTCCCCCGTTTCTAGAGATGTGGGTACGGAGGAAAAGAGAGAGGGGTTTGTTTTCTGACACTTTGAGAGTCTCCTGACACACCGGGGACACACCGGGGGGACACACTGGGGACACACCGGGACACACTGGGGACACACCGGGGACACACCGGGGACACACCGGGACACACCGGGGACACACACACCAGGGACACACACCGGGGGGACACCGGGACACACTGGGGACACACCGGGGACACACTGGGGGGGGGACCGGGACACACACCGGGACACACACCGGGGGACACACCGGGGACACACCGGGGGGGGACCTGGGGGACACCGGGACACACGGGGACACATATTTATGTATAAAAGACATCAGAAAGTGCATTTTGCATGATAGGAGACCTTTAAGATGTGACTGAGTGTGAAAATAAACGGCACTGACTTCTCGAGCGGCAGCACGTGGGGTCCGGAGATGGAGTATCTGTAGACGAAGGTGAGAAACTTCTGGAAGACTGTGAAGAAGGGCCAGTGTGAGAGGACGCAGATGCTCTTCTTCACCTGCAGGCTGCGGCTGCTGATTGGCCGACGGTCGACGACGCTCAGCAGCCCGAGGCGAACGCTCTGCCGCTCCGACAGCAGGTCGCGGGAGAACGACTCGTAGAACTGGATCGCTGCGCCGTACACCTGCAGCGGGACGAGGAACAGGGACGAATGCACTCATTTAGATCTGAGGTCACAGGCTCCTCCCACAAATCCAAAATGTTCACATAATTCTCTGATATTTCAGACACATTATTTTATTATCTTTGGGTGAGTTCATCACACATATACCAGTTACCTTTTGGGTATTTTCTGTAACAAAAACCCCATACTTTTCTGATATTTCCAGGCAATGACAAATTGAATAATATTTAACAAATATTCCAGGCCCCCTTTGGATATTCTATTGAAAATGTTCACCTAATTTTCAGATATTTCCCAGACATTTTGATCAATTTAAATAATAGTTTTGGAAATGTTTCATTTATATTTTCACATTTATTTCAGACACCTCTCGGGTTTTTTCTGTAAAATTTCCACATGATTTTCAGATAATTTCCAGACATTTTTGACCATTTCTTATAATGTGTGTGTGTGTGTGTGTGTGTGTGTGGGTTGTATGTGTGTGTGTGTGTGTGTGTGCCCACCTTGTCCCCGCAAGCGGAGGTGAGCACGAAGGTGGAGAACACGGGCAGCTGGTACTTGGTGTTGAGAGGCCAGCTCTCCACGGTGACGCCCATCGGCAGACAGAACACCGGCACCGACTCAGGGAGAGGGAACGCCTCGAGGTCCTCCTGAGGGTACCGGCTGAGCAGACCTGAGATCAGATATAAACAGCTCTAAATCAGACTTTAGTTCCACCTGGAGTAAATCCCCTGCAGTCTACAAAGTACTTCAGACTAGCTGCACCTTCACCAGCTACCCTGCAGTCTACAAAGTACTTCAGACTAGCTGCTCCTTCACCAGCTTTGAGAACACTTTCATGATCAATCATTATAAAACATATCATAGATATTATTCTGAAATGGACCAATCTGCACAACGACTACTTTCACTGTCTTTTCACTATATTTTAGATGAGAATACTTTCCTACTTTCACTTGAGGAACATTTTGAATGCAGGACTTTCACTGTAACAGAGTATTCCTACACTCTGGTACTTCTACTTTTACTAAGTACAAGATCTGAGTACTTCTACTTTTACTCAAGTACAATATCTGAGTACTTCTACTTTCACTCAAGTACAAGATCTAAGTACTTCTACTTTTACTCAAGTATAAGATCTGAGTACTTCTACTTTACCAAGCTACAAGATCTGAGTACTTCTACTACTCAAGTACAAGATCTGAGTACTTCTACTTTTACTCAAGTACAAGATCTGAGTACTTCTACTTTTACTCAAGTACAAGATCTGAGTACTTCTACTTTTACTCAAGTACAAGATCTGAGTACTTCTACTTTTACTCAAGTACAAGATCTGAGTACTTCTACTTTTACTCAAGTACAAGATCTGAGTACTTCTACTTTTACTCAAGTACACGAGCCGAGTACTTCTACTTTCACTCAAGTACAAGATCTGAGTACTTCTACTTTTACTCAAGTACAAGATCTGAGTACTTCTACTTTACTCAAGTATAAGATCTGAGTACTTCTACTTTTACTCAAGTACAAGATCTGAGTACTTCTACTTTTACTCAAGTACAAGATCTGAGTACTTCTACTTTTACTCAAGTACACGAGCCGAGTACTTCTACTTTCACTCAAGTACAAGATCTGAGTACTTCTACTTTTACTCAAGTACAAGATCTGAGTACTTCTACTTTTACTCAAGTACAAGATCTGAGTACTTCTACTTTTACTCAAGTACACGATCTGAGTACTTCTACTTTTACTCAAGTACAAGATCTGAGTACTTCTACTTTTACTCAAGTACAAGATCTGAGTACTTCTACTTTACTCAAGCACAAGATCTGAGTACTTCTACTTTTACTCAAGTACAAGACCCGAGTACTTTTACTCAAGCACAAGATCTGAGTACTTCTACTTTTACTCAAGTACACAAGCTGAGTACTTCTACTTTTACTCAAGTACAAGATCTGAGTACTTCTACTTTTACTCAAGTACAAGATCTGAGTACTTCTACTTTTACTCAAGTACAAGATCTGAGTACTTCTACTTTTACTCAAGTACAACGAGCCGAGTACTTCTACTTTTCACTCAAGTACAAGATCTGAGTACTTCTACTTTTACTCAAGTACAAGATCTGAGTACTTCTACTTTTACTCAAGTATAAGATCTGAGTACTCTACTTTTACTCAAGTACAAGATCTGAGTACTTCTACTTTTACTCAAGTACAAGATCTGAGTACTTCTACTTTACTCAAGTACAAGATCTGAGTACTTCTACTTTACTCAAGTACAAGATCTGAGTACTTCTACTTTTACTCAAGTACAAGATCTGAGTACTTCTACTTTTACTCAAGTACAAGATCTGAGTACTTCTACTTTTACTCAAGTACACGATCTGAGTACTTCTACTTTTACTCAAGTACAAGATCTGAGTACTTCTACTTTTACTCAAGTACAAGATCTGAGTACTTCTACTTTTACTCAAGTACAAGATCTGAGTACTTCTACTTTTACTCAAGTACAAGATCTGAGTACTTCTACTTTTACTCAAGTACAAGATCTGAGTACTTCTACTTTACTCAAGTACAAGATCTGAGTACTTCTACTTTTACTCAAGTACAAGATCTGAGTACTTCTACTTTTACTCAAGTACAAGATCTGAGTACTTCTACTTTTACTCAAGTACAAGATCTGAGTACTTCTACTTTTACTCAAGTACAAGATCTGAGTACTTCTACTTTTACTCAAGTACAAGATCTGAGTACTTCTACTTTTACTCAAGTACAAGATCTGAGTACTTCTACTTTAACTCAAGTACAAGATCTGAGTACTTCTACTTTAACTCAAGTACAAGATCTAAACATCTCAAAAGAGAATGATGAAATGTAATTGTTCGCCTGACTGGCCATCGTGACCGGGCTCTTTGAAGATCCACAAATTCATGGTTTTCTTACATTTCTGATCGGATTGGCAAAAACTTCAGAATTTGTATTGACAGCCAATCAAATGACAGCGTTGGTTTCCCCCAAAAGTGGGCGGGGCCGTACTTTTTGCCCGGAAGTGAGGCTTGTGTTACTCATGTATAATAACTTGGACTGTTGTTCAAATAAACCACGTCTCTCTTCTCTTGCTGTGTTTGCTGCAGAGATACTCACTGGCTTCGTACAGCAGGGCGTTGGCTTTGGCCACGGCTCGCTTGTAGCACACGTAGAGAGCCGGACCCCACTGCAGACACACACACACACACCATGTTAACAAGAAAACATACATATAATACACACTTTATTAATGTAAGACCTTTAAAACACACCCACTCATTTCCAACCAAACCAGAACACAGGGAATAAACTAAAAACCAGAAACAACAACATCGTAAAACCAATTAATCACGGTCTAAGCCAGTCTAACCGCACGTGATTTGAGAATGAACGGTCTAAGCCAGTCTAACCGCACGTGATTTGAGAATGAACGGTCTAAGCCAGTCTAACCGCACGTGATTTGAGAATGAACGGTCTAAGCCAGTCTAACCGCACGTGATTTGAGAATGAACGGTCTAAGCGAGTCTAACCGCACGTGATTTGAGAATGAACGGTCTAAGCGAGTCTAACCGCACGTGATTTGAGAATGAACGGTCTAAGCCAGTCTAACCGCACGTGATTTGAGAATGAACGGTCTAAGCCAGTCTAACCGCACGTGATTTGAGAATGAACGGTCTAAGCCAGTCTAACCGCACGTGATTTGAGAATGAACGGTCTAAGCCAGTCTAACCGCACGTGATTTGAGAATGAACGGTCTAAGCCAGTCTAACCGCACGTGATTTGAGAATGCACGGTCTAAGCCAGTCTAACCGCACGTGATTTGAGAATGAACGTCTAAGCCAGTCTAACCTCAACGTGATTTGAGAATGAACGGTCTCAGCCAGTCTAACCGCACGTGATTTGAGAAATGCACGGTCTAAGGCCAGTCTAACCGCACGTGATTTGAGAATGAACGGTCTAAGCCAGTCGTAACCGCACGTGATTTGAGAATGCACGGTCTAAGCCAGTCTAAACCGCACGTGATTTGAGAATGAACGGTCTAAGCCAGTCTAACCGCACGTGATTTGAGAATGAACGGTCTAAGCGAGTCTAACCGCACGTGATTTGAGAATGAACTGTCTAAAGCGAGTCTAACCGCACGTGATTTGAGAATGAACGGTCTAAGCCAGTTTTAACCGCACGTGATTTGAGAATGAACGGTCTACGCCAGTCTAACCGCACGTGATTTGAGAATGAACGGTCTAAGCCAGTCTAACCGCACGTGATTTGAGAATGAACGGTCTAAGCCAGTTTAACCGCACGTGATTTGAGAATGAACGGTCTAAGCCAGTCTAACCGCACGTGATTTGAGAATGAACAGTCTAAGCCAGTCTAACCGCACGTGATTTGAGAATGAACGGTCTCAGCCAGTCTAACCGCACGTGATTTGAGAATGCACGGTCTAAGCCAGTCTAACCGCACGTGATTTGAGAATGAACGGTCTAAGCCAGTCTAACCGCACGTGATTTGAGAATGAACGGTCTAAGCCAGTCTAACCGCACGTGATTTGAGAATGAACGGTCTCAGCCAGTCTAACAGCACGTGATTTGAGAAATGCACGGTCTAAGCCAGTCTAACCGCACGTGATTTGAGAATGAACGGTCTAAGCCAGTCTAACCGCACGTGATTTGAGAATGAACGGTCTAAGCAGTGTAACCGCACGTGATTTGAGAATGAACGGTCTAAGCGAGTCTAACCGCACGTGATTTGAGAATGAACGGTCTAAGCGAGTCTAACCGCACGTGATTTGAGAATGAACGGTCTAAGCCAGTCTAACCGCACGTGATTTGAGAATGAACGGTCTAAGCGAGTCTAACCGCACGTGATTTGAGAATGAACGGTCTAAGCCAGTTTAACCGCACGTGATTTGAGAATGAACGGTCTAAGCGAGTCTAACCGCACGTGATTTGAGAATGAACGGTCCTAAGCGAGTCTAACCGCACGTGATTTGAGAATGAACGGTCTAAGCCAGTTTAACCGCACGTGATTTGAGAATGAACGGTCTAAGCCAGTCTAACCGCACGTGATTTGAGAATGCACGGTCTAAGCGAGTCTAACCGCACGTGATTTGAGAATGAACGGTCTCAGCGAGTAACCGCACGTGATTGAGAATGAACGGTCTAAGCCATTCTAACCGCACGTGCATTGAGAATGACACGGTCTAAGCCAGTCTAACCGCACGTGATTGAGAATGAACGGTCTAAGCCAGTCTAACCTGCACGTGATTTGAGAATGAACGGTCTAAGCCTAGTCTAACGCACGTGATTTGAGATATGAACGGTATCAGCCAGTCTAACCGCACGTGATTTGAGAATGAACGGTCTCAGCGAGTCTAACCGCACGTGATTTGAGAATTGAACGGTCTCAGCCAGTCTAACCGCACGTGATTTGAGAATGAACGGTCTAAGCCAGTCTAACCGCACGTGATTTGAGAATGAACGGTCTAAGCCAGTCTAACCGCACGTGATTTGAGAATGAACGGTCTAAGCGAGTCTAACCGCACGTTGATTTGAGAATGAACGGTCTAAGCCAGTCTAACCGCACGTGATTTGAGAATGAACGGTCTCAGCCGAGTCTAAACGCCACGTGATTTGAGAATGAACGGTCTCAGCGAGTCTAACCGCACGTGATTTGAGAATGAACGGTCCTCAGCGAGTCTAACCGCACGTGATTTGAGAATGAACGGTCTAAGCCGGTCTAAGCATCTACGCACGTGATTTGAGAAATGAACGGTCTAAGCCAGTCTAACCGCACGTGATTTGAGAATGAACGTCTAAGCCAGTCTAAACCGCACGTGATTGAGAATGAACGGTCTAAGCCAGTCTAACCGCACGTGTTTGAGAATGAACGGTCTAAGCCAGTCTAACCGCACGTGATTTGAGAATGAACGGTCTAAGCAAGTCTAACCGCACGTGATTTGAGAATGAACGGTCTAAGCCAGTCTAACCGCACGTGATTTGAGAATGAACGGTCTAAGCGAGTCTAACCGCACGTGATTTGAGAATAAACGGTCTAAGCCAGTCTAACCGCACGTGATTTGAGAATGAACGGTCTAAGCCAGTCTAACCGCACGTGATTTGAGAATGAACAGTCTAAGCCAGTCTAACCGCACGTGATTTGAGAATGAACAGTCTAAGCCAGTTTAACCGCACGTGATTTGAGAATGAACAGTCTAAGCCAGTCTAACCGCACGTGATTTGAGAATGAACGGTCTAAGCCAGTCTAACCGCACGTGATTTGAGAATGAGCGGTCTAAGCCAGTCTAACCGCACGTGATTTGAGAATGAACGGTTCTAAGCCAGTCTAAACCGCACGTGATTTGAGAATGAACGGTCTAAGCCAGTCTAACCGCACGTGATTTGAGAATGAACGGTCTAAGCCAGTCTAACCGCACGTGATTTGAGAATGAACGGTCTAAGCCAGTCTAACCGCACGTGATTTGAGAATGAACGGTCTAAGCGAGTCTAACCGCACGTGATTTGAGAATGAACGGTCTAAGCCAGTCTAACCGCACGTGATTTGAGAATGCACGGTCTAAGCCAGTCTAACCGCACGTGATTTGAGATGAACGGTCTAAGCCAGTCTAAATGCCGCACGGAGTAAAGTGAGTTGAGAATGAACGGTCTAAGCCAGTCTAACCGCACGTGATTTGAGAATGAACGGTCTCAGCGAGTCTAACCGCACGTGATTTGAGAATGAACGGTCTCAGCCAGTCTAACCGCACGTGATTTGAGAATGAACGGTCTAAGCCAGTCTAACCGCACGTGATTTGAGAATGAACGGTCTAAACCAGTCTAACCGCACGTGATTTGAGAATGAACGGTCTAAGCCAGTCTAACCGCACGTGATTTGAGAATGAACGGTCTAAGCCAGTCTAACCGCACGTGATTTGAGAATGACGGTCTAAGCCAGTCTAACCGCACGTGATTTGAGAATGAACGGTCTAAGCCAGTCTAACCGCACGTGATTTGAGAATGAACGGTCATAAACCAGGTCTAACGCACGTTGATTTGAGAATGCACGGCTTTGTCAGCCAGTCTAACCGCACGTGATTTGAGAATGAACGTTCTACTCTAAGACGATGTCTTAACCGCACGTGATTTGAGAATTGAACGGTTCTCTAAGCCAGTCTAACCCGCACGTGATTTGAGAATGCACGGTCTAAGGCCAGTCTAACCTACGCACGTGATTGAGACTGAACGCCAGGTCTAACCGCACGTGATTTGAGAATGAACGGTCTAAGCCAGTCTAACCGCACGTAATTTGAGAATGAACGGTCTAAGCGAGTCTAACCGCACGTGATTTGAGAATGAACGGTCTAAGCCAGTCTAACCGCACGTGATTTGAGAATGAACGGTCTAAGCCAGTCTAACCGCACGTGATTTGAGAATGAACGGTCTAAGCGAGTCTAACCGAACGTGATTTGAGAATGAACGGTCTAAGCCAGTCTAACCGCACGTGATTTGAGAATGAATGAAGATTGAGGAAGATTTGATTCCTAATTTCCCCATTTTTTTTAACTTAAAATTAGTAGTTTTGGAGAAATGCTCGAATAAATTAAATGAAAAAACGGTACATAAAATTAAAAAGAAAATTAAACAAATAATAAAAAAGTAAATAAATGACAAATTAATGCCATTATTAATTTACTTAATTTCTGCACTTATTTTGAAATGTGCAAATTAAAACACAAATATCCAGCAGTATGGAATGAATTGGCCAATAATCACTTCTGTCTGTTGAATTGTATTCAGATTAGTCACTGAAGTACAGGGTCTCAGGCACCCCTACTAAAACCCTCTACCCTCGCAGACACTCAAAATAAATAATTAACTGAAAAGGCAACTAAATAAATAGTAAATTAATACAAAACTTTAATCGTTCAAAATATATTTTCCCAGATTATTCGAAGAGTAAACATTTAACTCAAAAATTATGTTTTGTCCCAATTCTCAAGAATGGGATATCACAGTAAAGAAGTTGAGCACTAGCATGAACATGTTATACGTATACTAAGCCCCTACCCCCCCCGCAGACGCTCACCATGCCGGTGTTGAGGTTCTTGTCCACGCGGCAGAAGGTGTGCGGGGCGACCTCTGCCTTGCCGGGCAGCAGCAGGGCGATGTCGGTGACCCCCAGCGTGTGGAGGCCCTGAGAGTCCAGCGCCCGGCGGTACATCAGGAACACCCGGTGCGCCGTGGGGCCCCCTCCCGAGCTCAGGGACGCAGAGCGGCTGTAGGGCGTCGTCTCGATCACGAACCAGCCCGGCTTCAGCTGCTCCTTCCCCTCATACAGCACCCTGAGGGCATGCAGAGCTCAGTCAGTCTCAACCAATCAGCACTCAGTCAGTCTCAACCAATCAGAGCTCAGTCAGTCTCAACCAATCAGAGCTCAGTCAGTCTCAACCAATCAGAGCTCAGTCAGTCTCAACCAATCAGAGCTCAGTCAGTCTCAACCAATCAGAGCTCAGTCAGTCTCAACCAATCAGAGCTCAGTCAGTCTCAACCAATCAGAGCTCAGTCAGTCTCAACCAATCAGAGCTCAGTCAGTCTCAACCAATCAGCGCTCCGTCAGTCTCAACCAATCAGAGCTCAGTCAGTCTCAACCAATCAGAGCTCAGTCAGTCTCAACCAATCAGCGCTCAGTCAGTCTCAACCAATCAGTGCTCAGTCAGTTACAGATAACATTTTACGTCTAATCGGGGACCTGCGACCCCACGGCTCACAGTCCGAGCCCCTAATGACTGAGCCACTGCCGGACCTTTTTAGTGAGTCCTTCTGGTTTTTTCCCAAACTGCAGTCAGGTAGTAATTCTAGTTCCCGTGTGACAGGAAGTCGGTTGAGTGATTCTGAACGGGCTCCAGTGAAGCTGGCGTTCATCCAGCCTTCACTCGTAGCTTTTTATCTCCAGGTGAGCTATCTGCCCCCGCAGGGAGATTTGACTTGCAGATAAAAAGACAAGGGATCCATTTCATATGTACTAACTGAGACGTGCAGCAAAGCAGCTAATAACAACAATAGAAGCCCCCCCCCCCCCCAGAGAGAATCAGGGAGTGTGTCTGACCCGAGGTCGAGGATGGGGGGCTTGTCCCGCCCCCGCCGGTAGCACAGGTACAGGTGAGGGTTGTTGATGATGCCGGCGCTCAGCTCCGCGCTGTGTCCTCCCAGAGTCCTCTCGATGCAGGTGAAGCCCTCCGGCACCTCCTCCCCGAGACCCCGCGCGATCACCAACAGGTCCGTCACCGACTCCACCGCCCGGCCCGAGGAGGAGGAGGAGGAAGAGGAGGTCTTCCCGTCCTCGTCCAGCGGCTTCCAGGCCCCTCCAGGGTCCAGACCCGCCACCACAAAGTAGTCCACCAGCTGCGGACATTTCTCCTCCGTCATGCCGCCGCTCTGCCGCCGCTCTGCCGCCGCTCTGCCGCCGCTGCACGGAGAGAGAAGACTTCATTCATCCAGAAGGAAACGCAATGAACACAGCAGCACCAGTTAAAGTCAACTTTAATGTCAATCTTTCAGTTTGTGTGACGGAGAGATCGAAATGACGTTTCCAACAATCCAGAATACAAAAATACAATATTAATAATAGAGATTGATATTGCACATAGTGGTGCTGTGGAGGTTCCCAGAGAGGTTCATAACTCAAAGAAGATATCTTTAAACCACAGCTCAAACTACAGGGAACAGAAGGAGAAGACAGACAGGAAGTAAACACTAAAGGGAACAGAAGGAGAAGACAGACAGGAAGTAAACACTAAAGGGAACAGAAGGAGAAGACAGACAGGAAGTAAACACAAAGGGAACAGCAGAAGGAGACAGACAGGAAGTAAACACTACAGGGAACAGCAGGAGAAGACAGACAGGAAGTAAACACTAAAGGGAACAGCAGAGAAGACAGACAGGAAGTAAACACTACAGGGAACAGCAGGAGAAGACAGACAGGAAGTAAACACTACAGGGAACAGCAGGAGAAGACAGACAGGAAGTAAACACTACAGGGAACAGCAGGAGAAGACAGACAGGAAGTAAACACTACAGGGAACAGCAGGAGAAGACAGACAGGAAGTAAACACTAAAGGGAACAGCAGAGAAGACAGACAGGAAGTAAACACTAAAGGGAACAGCAGGAGAAGACAGACAGGAAGTAAACACTAAAGGGAACAGCAGGAGAAGAGACAGACAGGAAGTAAACACTAAAGGGAACAGCAGAAGGAGACAGACAGGAAGTAAACACTACAGGGAACAGCAGGAGAAGACAGACAGGAAGTAAACACTACAGGGAACAGCAGAAGGAGACAGACAGGAAGTAAACACTACAGGGAACAGCAGGAGAAGACAGACAGGAAGTAAACACTAAAGGGAACAGCAGGAGAAGACAGACAGGAAGTAAACACTACAGGGAACAGCAGGAGAAGACAGGCAGGAAGTAAACACTACAGGTAACAGCAGAAGATAGACAGACAGGAAGTAAACACTACAGGGAACAGCAGAAGAAGACAGACAGGAAGTAAACACTAAAGGGAACAGCAGAAGGAGACAGACAGACAGGAAGTAAACACTACAGGGAACAGCAGAAAGAAGACAGGAAGTAAACACTAAAGGGAACAGCAGGAGAAGACAGACAGGAAGTAAACACTACAGGGAACAGCAGAAGAAGACAGACAGGAAGTAAACACTAAAGGGAACAGCAGGAGAAGACAGACAGGAAGTAAACACTACAGGGAACAGCAGAGAAGACAGACAGGAAGTAAACACTACAGGGAACAGCAGGAGAAGACAGGCAGGAAGTAAACACTACAGGGAACAGCAGGAGAAGACAGACAGGAAGTAAACACTACAGAGAACAGCAGAAGAAGACAGACAGGAAGTAAACACTAAAGGGAACAGCAGGAGAAGAAGAAGACAGGAAGTAAACACTACAGGGAACAGCAGGAGAAGACAGACAGGAAGTAAACACTACAGGGAACAGCAGGAGAAGACAGACAGGAAGTAAACACTAAAGGGAACAGCATAAGGAGACATACAGGAAGTAAACACTAAAGGGAACAGCAGGAGAAGAAGAAGAAGACAGGAAGTAAACACTACAGGTAACAGCAGAAGAAGACAGACAGGAAGTAAACAATACAGGGAACAGCAGAATAAGACAGACAGGAAGTAAACAATACAGGGAACAGCAGAAGAAGACAGAAAGGAAGTAAACACTAAAGGGAACAGCAGAAGGAGACAGACAGGAAGTAAACACTACAGGGAACAGCAGAAGAAGACAGACAGGAAGTAAACACTAAAGGGAACAGCAGAAGGAGACAGACAGGAAGTAAACACTACAGGGAACAGCAGAAGAAGACAGACAGACAGGAAGTAAACACTAAAGGGAACAGCAGGAGAAGACAGACAGGAAGTAAACACTAAAGGGAACAGCAGAGAAGACAGACAGGAAGTAAACACTAAAGGGAACAGCAGAGAAGACAGACAGGAAGTAACACTAAAGGGAACAGCAGAAGAAGACAGACAGGAAGTAAACACTACAGGGAACAGCAGGAGAAGACAGAAAGTAAACACTAAAGGGAACAGCAGAAGAAGACAGGAAGTAACACACAGGGAACAGCAGGAGAAGACAGACAGGAAGTAAACACTAAAGGGAACAGCAGGAGAAGACAGACAGGAAGTAAACACTAAAGGGAACAGCAGGAGAAGACAGACAGGAAGTAAACACTAAAGGGAACAGCAGAAGAAGACAGACAGGAAGTAAACACTACAGGGAACAGCAGGAGAAGACAGACAGGAAGTAAACACTAAAGGGAACAGCAGGAGAAGACAGACAGGAAGTAAACACTAAAGGGAACAGCAGAAGAAGACAGACAGGAAGTAAACACTAAAGGGAACAGCAGGAGAAGACAGACAGGAAGTAAACACTAAAGGAACAGCAGAAGAAGACAGACAGGAAGTAAACACTAAAGGGAACAGCAGGAGAAGAAGAAGACAGGAAGTAAACACTACAGGTAACAGCAGAAGAAGAAAGACAGGAAGTAAACAATACAGGGAACAGCAGAAGAAGACAGACAGGAAGTAAACAATACAGGGAACAGCAGAAGAAGACAGACAGGAAGTAAACACTAAAGGGAACAGCAGGAGAAGACAGACAGGAAGTAAACACTAAAGGGAACAGCAGAAGAAGACAGGAAGTAAACACTAAAGGGAACAGCAGAAGAAGACAGGAAGTAAACACTAAGGGAACAGCAGGAGAAGACAGACAGGAAGTAAACACTAAAGGGAACAGCAGGAGAAGACAGACAGGAAGTAAACACTAAAGGGAACAGCAGGAGAAGACAGACAGGAAGTAAACACTAAGGGAACAGCAGGAGAAACAGACAGGAAGTAAACACTAAAGGGAACAGCAGGAGAAGACAGACAGGAAGTAAACACTAAAGGGAACAGCAGGAGAAGACAGACAGGAAGTAAACACTACAGGGAACAGCAGAAGAAGAAGACTGAACCCAGCAGGGACTCTGCAGAGTGTAAGCGCTGGTTCATGGAAGGTAGAACTGGACAGTTAGAGGAACCCTCGATCAGAGCTGCCGTCATTTTAAGCTACGTTGCTGTCGCAGCACTTCCAGACGTTGGTGCGCACGGACTATTTTCTTCGAAAGCGGAAGCAATGA
This sequence comes from Harpagifer antarcticus, assembly GCA_902827135.1. Taxonomy (NCBI): domain Eukaryota; kingdom Metazoa; phylum Chordata; class Actinopteri; order Perciformes; family Harpagiferidae; genus Harpagifer; species Harpagifer antarcticus. The sequence goes on along the minus strand of CADEHL010001500.1, from coordinate 70,048 downwards.
TAATAATCATTTTCAAATCATTTTAAAGCCTTATTGCGAGTGAAGTCTTTGCTTTATTCACTGTGTCGCCTCACATTATCCCTGACTCATTTAGCCACGTGCACGCCATTGAAGTTCACTGAAATGAAACTGAGAGGGACGAGAGACACTGAAGATACACAGCAGCTGCGCACGCACACACACACACACACACACACACACACACACACACACACACACACACACACACACACACACACACACACACACACACACACCACACACACACACACACACACACACACACACACACACACACACACACACACACACACACACACACACACACACACACACACACACACACACACACACACACACACACACAACACACACACACACACACACACACACACACACACCACACACACACACACACACACACACACACACACACACACATCACACACACACACACACACACACACACACACACACACACACACACACACACACCACACACACACACACACACACACACACACACACACACACACACACACACACACACACACACACACACACACACACACACACACACACACACTGCCCGAGAGTAGGTCAAAGTCGTGCATTACATCAGCCAATCAGAGAAGAGACGACCAGCCTTTAATATCTGACTTAACTCAGTTCTAACATTTTTAGAACTATGGTTCATTTCTTACCAATACTCTTAACATACATTTTCCATTTAGCGCTGAAGCGAATGTATTTATTGTTTACATCCAGCAGCTTTGTGTGTCTGGTGTCATGACCTTTCAAATGTTTTATAAAATCCTAGATTTAAAGGATGTTATGTTTTATAAAATGTATTCAGTAACTCTTCAGTGTCGACTTATGGGCTTCACAGCTCTGGAGGTATTGGAACAATGAGTCAGACACAATCCTACGCACTCACGGCTTGAATATCATTCAGCTTATTATATAATAGTGCTGCAGAAAGCTGTACACATCTTTCAAAATCCGATTCAGGCTTCTCCATGTTTATCCCCATTTACTTACACTCAATTACACTCAATGCTGTGGGCAGTCCCCTCAGGAGCAGTTTGGGGTGAAGTGTCTTGAGTGTTATTTAAAAAAAAGCCCGTTACACACGTGAATTCTCTAAATAGCGCTCAAGGTGGACTAACTTTCACCGCAGCCACGAAAAGCGTATTTATATCCAAGAGATAAAGATATTAATGACAGGGGTGATAAAGAGACACAGAGAGGCACTGTGTGTGTGTGTGTGTGTGTGTGTGTGTGTGTGTGTGTGTGGCCTAGCATTACTATACTTGTGGGGACCTAAATCTGTCTACACAGTCACGTGTGGGGACTCGCCTCCCTTATGGGGACAAAATGGAGGTCCCCATAAGGGGAATCATTAATTTTAGGGTGAAGACTTGGTTAGGGTAAGGGTTAGGGTTAGGCATGTGTTGGTTATGGTTAAGATAAGTCTCCAGGAAATGCATGTAAGTCAATGTAATGTCCCCTGAAGTGATGTATACATGGTATGTGTGTGTGTGTGTGTGCCGTGATGCAGTGAGATGCTGAAAGCTCTCTTATGTAACACGGAGTGTCTCTCCCTCCTTCCTCTGAATAACCCGGGGACTGAGAATGACTCATCAATCATATAAAACGTGGAAGACCCTTCCAATTAATATCATAGAGGATAACTCAGAGAAGACATCTTTAAACCACAGTATATTTACACTCCTTATTTTGGTCTTGATTTTGTATTTATTTAATTCTAAAATGGGCTGCACTTATATAGCGCTTCGAGTCATTCACACCTCACCACTTGCCACACACACACACACACACACACACACACACACACACACACACACACACACACACACACACACACAACACACACACACACAACTACACACACACACCACACACACACACACCACAAACACACACACACACACACACACACACAACACCACACACACACACACACACACACACACAACACACACACACACACACAACACACACCACACACACACACACACACACACACACACACACACACACACACACACACACACACACACACACACACACACACACACACACACACACACACACACACAACACACAGACACACACACACACACACCACACACACACACACACACACACACACACACACACACACACACACACACACACACACACATCACACACACACACACACAAACCAACAACCTTCTTTCTCGTTGAAAGACGGCGGCACTCACTCATATAGATTGTGATTGTGGAGAACAGTATTTCGACCCGTCTGTACGCACACACTGGAAGATTGACTTTGACTCCCCTTTTTACTTCTACGTAGTTATTTTATTTTTTGTGTTTAAAAATGTGATTACATTTATTTTTTATTGATATATTCTTTATTTTGGTCTTAATTTTTTTATTTTCTATTTTTTATAATTATTTCAATTTTTGTTATAATAAAAATATATATTATTATTTTTATTATAATTATTTTTAGTTTTTATTATGATTTCACTTCTAAGGCGGCTATTTATTTTGTTATTATTTTGGATTGTTTTATTGTATTTATTAATACCGTTTTATTGTTTTTAAAACGTCATCTAGGGAAATTCACACCGGAAATGAAATGCAAGTTGAGCAGAGAAGCCAGCAGGAACTGCTCTCTATATCGCAGTGAGCAGGAAGTCCTTCTTTTATACTCACAGCATTGACTTGCATTCATCTCTACACTTCCAGTACAGCGTGCCACGGCTGGCTCAGATTACCGCAGCATCCTGGGTAAATCCCTGCCGCTGACACGGGCTGAATTAAAAACTAAATTTAAACAGGAGTCATTCTATTGGATTCGCTCTGCAGACAGCAAAGACTTCTAGAACCGTGCAGACACAGGATAACTTAACTCAAAGTGCACAGGCTCTACGGCCTTTTGTCCACGTAGCGTTTGTTTCTGGCCCCCCCCCCCAAAGCTCTTTGTTATAATGTTTGTATGAAAACAATATCTCAATGTCATCAGAAACCACTGAAAGAAATGCTGGCACTCAGAAGAAGATGCTATCTGGACACAGGCCCAAAGAAGTTAGATTGGAGTTGCCATTTAATTTTGATATAATACATATACGTTTACATTTGATAAACCACCAACTCTATCAAATGTACCTTATGTGGTTAGAGAGCTTAACATATTGACTAACTTACCAACCAGACGAACAACCAAACAATCAGCAAACTATTCAACCAACCAAACAACCAACCAACCAACCAGCCGATCAACCATCCAACAAAACAACCAACAAACTATTCAATCAACCAACCAACAAAACAACCAACCAACCAACTAACCAACCAAACAAACAGCCGAACAACCAACCAAGAAAACAACCAACAAACTATGCAATCAACCAACCAAACAAACAACCAACCAAACAACCAGCCGAACAACCAACCAAGAAAACAACCAACAAACTATTCAATCAACCAACCAACCAAACAACCAACCAAACAACCAGCCGAACAACCAACCAAGAAAACAACCAACAAACTATTCAATCAACCAACCAACCAAACAACCAACCAAACAACCAGCCGAACAACCAACCAAGAAAACAACCAACAAACTATTCAATCAACCAACCAACCAAACAAACAAACAAACAACCAGCCGAACAACCAACCAACAAACTATTCAACCAACCCAGAAAACAACCAACCAACCAACCAAAACAGCCGAACAACCAACCAAGAAAACAACCAACAAACTATTCAATCAACCAACCAACCAACCAACCAAACAACCAGCCGAACAACCAGCCAAGAAAACAACAAACTATTCAATCAACCAACCAACCAACCAAACCACCAGCCGAACAACCAACCAAGAAAACAACTAACAAACTATTCAATCAACCAACCAACCAACCAACCAAACAAACAACCAGCCGAACAACCAACCAAGAAAACAACCAACAAACTATTCAACCAATTAATCAACCAACCAGCCGAACAACCAACAAACTATTCAACAAACCAACTAACTATTCAATCAACCAACTAACTATTCAACCAACCAACTAACTATTCAACCAACCAACTAACTATTCAATCAACCAACTAACTATTCAATCAACCAACTAACTATTCAATCAACCAACTAACTATTCAACCAACCAACTAACTATTCAATCAACCAACTAACTATTCAATCAACCAACTAACTATTCAATCAACCAACTAACTATTCAATCAACCGACCAACACAACAACCTACCAGCCAGCTAACTAGCTAAAGCACCAACCAACCAGCTATACCCATCCAGCGATCCAACTAAACAAGGCTTGACTGTTTATAAGACTAATTTCAAAAGGTTTAAAAACAATAATACTTGTTGCCTAATGAAACAGCAGATCTTTCTGAGTGATGAAACATTTCCTTCTGTTAAAATCAGTCACTTCCTCCTGTGAGTCCACTCTGTCATCACAGGGTGAAAGTGACACGTTTACAAAGAGAGGGGGAAGTGGAAAGAGAGAGCGGGGTTAGAAGTCGGCTGGCAAACAGGAAGAAGACCTGCAGCCTGCTTCCTGTTCATCAGCAGCGATATCTCTTACACTATAAAAACACATCTAGTGCTTCAATATCCACAGTCAAAGCTTCTGTGAGAGATGCGTCTAAATCCTAATTGTTAATGTCTACTTTAAATGAAGATTTCAGAAACAATCAGGTATCGATTGAGTGAATGTACTTTCAACCGCTGACTCGTTCACATGAATATTTAGTGTTATTTACACTTTTTATGAAAACGGTGCTACAGATGAGAGCAATGCTAACGTCACCTTTTGGCCAAAATAAGGCCCCGCCCACTTTCAGGTGAACATACTGCATTAGAGCGAAGCGGGAAGTTCATGTCTTAAAGCTGCCGATATCATATTTCGCACCTCAAACAAATACATCCAGAGGTTTCTTTACTTCCTCTCCAGAAAAAGAAACTCAGAAGTCTCAGTTTCAGTGGCAGCTGCACCCACCGGACATCCATCCCATAATTATCTAAATGAAACTATAAATGGACGCCGATCATCGATCTCCAATAACACGGTTTAACAGTTGGCCTGTCCGACCGTCATAACGCGACTCCTCGTAGTAACACAAAGGCCCAGTTTTAGATGTGATGAAAACGTCAGAATCTGTATTTAACGCCATTCAAAGGACAGCGAGTGTTTTCACTGAAAAGGGGGCGTGGTCTTGCGGAGAGGGAAACGGCCCATAGTTTAGAGAAAGTGCCGCTTCAGTGATTTAAAGTAGGTCAAACCTCCAGGTGTCATCTCTCCTTTAAACACGGACAGTTTGTCTCGTTAAAGAGCGACAACACGTATAAATAAAGTTCCTCCTGTATTCTCCGTCCGTGACCTCTGCTCTAAACACATCTGCGCCATCATAGTGTCCCTCACTGGGAGTGGTCTGCTGAAATGCACCGAACAGCTGATTTCATCACAATCACTTCCCTTTTCTGATGGTGCATGTGCAATAAAGGAAACCCCACACACACACACACACACACACACACACACTCTCACACACACACACACAACCCTTTTGTCATTTGTTTTGTATTAATCACGTCCAATGTGTTGCAGCGCTAGCCAATAGAAGCGCGAGTGTTACATAGTGATGTCACCATGTTGGTTCGGCTTCATAATCAGTGAATTGTTAATTAAATGTTATATTTTTAAGATGATTAAAGATTGATTTAAGACATTTCTGCGTAAATACCTCGCTGCTCAGAGGTCTCTCAGACGAGGCATCACCTGAACTCAGTGATTTGATCGTGTTATATTCATTACCTTGTGAATACTGTCTTGATAGTCTCAAAGACAAATGTCCCGCACTGGTAAACTCATACCGGAAAACTGCATTTCCCCAAAAATAACCGACATGAATCAATGACTTTTGGCAGATGTCGTTTTGTGTTTTCCAGATCACTGAAAGACTCCTCCAGCTGTTGTAGTAAAACAGGAAGTGAGAAGCAAGAGACGAAGGTGTCTCTTCATCAAATGAAGCTATAATGAATATGAACAGCTGTGGTTTCCCTAAAACACATCTCCGTTTGTGAAACCAGAATAACTCTTTCTGTTGAACACGTCTTCCCGCTGCAGGTTCAGAGACACAGAGACACAGAGACACAGAGAACCACACGTGGAGAAGTGTTCAGATTCTTTACTGCTAAGCTATGGCGGCCGAAAGGTGCGTGTTGTGCCGAGTTCAAACCAATCGTAGAAATATAAATAACATTATTGGACAGGTTACATAATCAATACTTATTACATGGCTTAGTTGAATACTCGATTCTGATTGGTCAATTCAGAACAGACAGACCGCTGTCAAAGACTTATTGACCGTTGTTAAGGACGCTCACATCTGCAGAAACAAGTCCGTTCGATTTAACTTTATACAGTTTGCTTTTCTAACTGACGAGGCGAGAGCAACAAGAAACAGCGGAGAAGTCACGGGGCAGAAACCCTCCTTGTTACGCAGCGGTCCAGACAGAGACATCACACGGCGACACATATTCAGTTCCTTTGGCATCAGGGCAGGGACATCTAGATACTTCCCAAGGTCTGACATCATGAGTTGTGCTACTTTGAAAGCAATCAGCGATGTTTTCAAATCTGTAATCAGAAAGCTCCTCAAACGCTATGGAAGCACTTCCTGCCGTTGCTACGTTAGTTCCAACGGTAACAACGGACTACTTTTCTTAGCGGATGCACGTCAATTTAAATCAATACAACTATTTTTTAAATCCATAAAAGCATTTAAATTGATATTGGGAGTCGTGTCGTTACTTAGTTGATATGTGTCCGTGTAATGAGCGGGATAATCACACCTTCATGCCGATCTAGATCCCTCCGCTTCGTGTCGGGCTCCTTTGCGATATTTTGCGTGGCGATAGTGTATCGATACACGGACGCCAAGGATCGATATTGTATTATATCAACTGTAGCATATCCCTCCGAAAGATGGTCGTATATTAAACAGGAAGTTAAGACATGTGTACAATTGCAATGAAAGTAACAAAAGCATCTCGTTTTCGGGTTCAAAGAACACACTTCGGGTTATTCACACACTATTCATAAGTACACGTAACCAGGAAGGGACGACGGACATGGATATGACGCATGTGCAATATCGCAACATATCGAATCGCAATACTTAGCATATCGTAGAATCGCAATACTATCGAATCGCAATACTTAGCATATCGTAGAATCGCAATACTATCGAATCGCAATACTTAGCATATCGTAGAATCGCAATACTATCGAATCGCAATACTTAGCATATCGTAGAATCGCAATACTATCGAATCGCGATAGGTACAGTACACCCCTACAGTACATAGTCAAAGTTCATTAGCACCTCGAAAATGTACTCGTTGTAATAAAAGAGTATCCAAGGGAAATAAATGCAAACATTCGCTATAATTATTCAAAATAAATGTATAAATAAACTTAAATGTTTATGGATTACAACCATTTTTCTCTCAATCTCTCAAAAAGTGCTTTTGATGCAGAAATCTTACATTTGATAAAGTAACTTAAAGTGGACCTATCATGCAGGCAAGGCAAGGCAAGGCAAGGCAAGTCAAGGCAAGGCAAGGCAAGTCAAGGCAAGGCAAGGCAAGGCAAGGCAAGTCAAGGCAAGTCAAGTCAAGGCAAGTCAAGGCAAGGCAAGGCAAGGCAAGGCAAGTCAAGGCAAGGAAAGTCAAGGCAAGGCAAGTCAAGGCAAGTCAAGGCAAGTCAAGGCAAGGCAAGGCAAGGCAAGTCAAGGCAAGGCAAGGCAAGGCAAGGCAAGGCAAGTTTATTTACACAGCACTTTTCAACACAAGGCAATTCAAAGTGCTTTACAGAAACGAAAGACATTAAGACAATGGCATTTAAAATCAGTCATTAAAAAGAAAAGTCTTCTTGCTGGATTTGAAAGTAGTCAGAGTTGCAGCGGACCTGCAGGTTTCTGGGAGTTTGTTCCAGATGGAGCATAATAACTGAACGCTGCTTCTCCATGTTTAGTTCTGACTCTGGGGACAGACAGCTGACAGACCCGGTGTAGCCACGCCTCATTCTGCTCAAACCCCTCTTTTGAAGCCCTGCTAGAGAAACGCTTGGGTCCCTAGCTTGAAAACGACCACATCAAGGATGATCTCTGAAACAGTCTGGAGCTCAAAGGCTTTTTCTCTCCTGCCTTTTAAACACATGCTCTCCAGTGCAGGTTAGCTCTGAGTGTTAGCGACGCGTGCTAATGTAAACAAAGACGTCCAAATCACGTCAGGCATTGTTTCTGATAGCTACTTTCTGTGGGTCCGTCGACGGTTTGACGTCACAGCGGATGGAATCTGTATCCGCTCGTTGTTCCCCCGTTTTTAAAAGATTTGGGTACGGAGGAAAAGAGGACATTTTCTGACGCTGCGTGAGTTCCCCGACGCACCGGGGACACATGTTGATGTAGAGGAGACATGAAGAAGAGGGGACACATGTTGATGTAGAGGAGACATGAAGAAGAGGGGACACATGTTGATGTAGAGAAGACATGAAGAAGAGGGGACACATATTGATGTAGAAGAGACATGAAGAAGAGGGGACACATGTTGATGTAGAAGAGACATGAAGAAGAGGGGACACATGTTGATGTAGAAGAGACATGAAGAAGAGGGGACAAGTGTTGATGTAGAAGAGACATGAAGAAGAGGGGACACATGTTGATGTAGAGGAGACATGAAAAAGAGGGGACACATGTTGATGTAGAAGAGACGTGAAGAAGAGGGGACACGTGTTGATGTAGAAGAGACATGAAGAAGAGGGGACACGTGTTGATGTAGAAGAGACATGAAGAAGAGGGGACACGTGTTGATGTAGAAGAGACATGAAGAAGAGGGGACACATGTTGATGTAGAAGAGACATGAAGAAGAGGGGACACGTGTTGATGTAGAAGAGACGTGAAGAAGAGGGGACACGTGTTGATGTAGAAGAGACATGAAGAAGAGGGGACACGTGTTGATGTAGAAGAGACATGAAGAAGAGGGGACACGTGTTGATGTAGAAGAGACGTGAAGAAGAGGGGACACGTGTTGATGTAGAAGAGACATGAAGAAGAGGGGACACGTGTTGATGTAGAAGAGACATGAAGAAGAGGGGACACGTGTTGATGTAGAAGAGACATGAAGAAGAGGGGACACGTGTTGATGTAGAAGAGACATGAAGAAGAGGGGACACATGTTGATGTAGAAGAGACATGAAGAAGAGGGGACACATGTTGATGTAGAAGAGACATGAAGAAGAGGGGACACATGTTGATGTAGAAGAGACATGAAGAAGAGGGGACACGTGTTGATGTAGAAGAGACATGAAGAAGAGGGGACACATGTTGATGTAGAAGAGACATCAAGAAGAGGGGACACATGTTGATGTAGAAGAGACATGAAGAAGAGGGGACACATGTTGATGTAGAAGAGACATTAAGAAGAGGGGACACATGTTGATGTAGAAGAGACATGAAGAAGAGGGGACACATGTTGATGTAGAAGAGACATGGAGAAGAGGGGACACATGTTGATGTAGAAGAGACATGAAGAAGAGGGGACACATGTTGATGTAGAAGAGACATGAAGAAGAGGGGACACATGTTGATGTAGAAGAGACATGGAGAAGAGGGGACACATGTTGATGTAGAAGAGACATGAAGAAGAGGGGACACATGTTGATGTAGAAGAGACATGAAGAAGAGGGGACACATGTTGATGTAGAGGAGACATGAAGAAGAGGATAAGACCCATCAGAGCATGTCTCTCGATGCTGAAAGTGGAAATGGGGCCACAGGTGCAGCTGCTTCCTGTCAGCAGATTCAAAGTGGATCAGCTGACAGGAAGCAGCGTGTCTGCGGAGACAAACCCGCTCAGACCGCAGAGAATCAAACATCTGGCCGTCAGATCATTGCAACGCGCTTTAGATCACATGTCAATCAAAGACATGTCCGTTGTTACAAGTTGTCCACAATAGGTTCATTAAAAACAACACAATCAGTTTCAATACAACACATTGTTATCCGTAGTTTTTCAATCTTTAACTGCAATAATGGGGGGGGGGGTCTTCCTTAGTGTATGTCAATGGTCTGCAGAGGCTATAATCCCGTGTTCCCTTCAGAGGGAGTTTCTCTTTTCTTTTGATCCACCAGCAAAGTCCTTTACCTTGACCGTGTACCCCTGGTCTCAGACTGTCCGACCCGAGGAGCGGTCAGTCTACTTTTACTCTGAAAATCTGCGACAGGAAGTCAGTGGCGCTGCGAGGGAGACAAATAAAAGCCATTCATTTCCAGTTTCCTGGACCTAAGCAGACGCAGCGCTTTACTGAGAAGTGAAGGGCACCACCACAAACACACTGCTGTAGGGGTGTGTGTGTGTGTGTGTGTGTGTGTGTGTGTGTGTGTGTGTGGTACAATGGCTCTCTTGTCACAGCATCTCACACACCAGTGAATGACATCGTCTCATTGGCTGAGCTCATTGTAAAGTGACATCAGCGTCACATGGTCGATGCGAGTGTCGCACGAGCAGATATAGGGGTGAGGTTAGGTGATGGAGGGTGAGGCAGTGAACGCATCACAGGTGGAAAGTCCCCGTGAGTTGCATTCAACTTCAAAGCCGCTTGTTGAAACATGCTGTGGTTTTCCTGCCGGCAGTTACACGAAGCACCGCGAGCACGGAGAGATCTGGGCACTATGAGACGTCGTCGTAGTTACGTAAACAGAGGCTTTTGTTTGGTAGTGATGACTCGTCTGCTGGGACACGTTTATTTACAGATTCTTTTCATTTCCTTCTATGACTTGGACACGTGTTTTTCTGTCTGTTATCTCGGACACTAGTTTTCTAAACTTTTACATTTTCAGTTCCATATTAGTGTTTTTCACAACTGCCTTTACTCGAGTGTTTACCTTTACTTACGTGCTAAATTAAGTGTTTATTGACATGTCTCTATTAAAGAGATTATATAGTGTACTCTCTCTGGGTCTCTGAGGGTCCCACAGCGAGCTCCTGTGAGACCCCCTCTCTGCTGGGCAACCTGAAGCCTCTCTCTGGGTCTCTGAGGGTCCCACAGCGAGCTCCTGTGAGACCTCCTCTCTGCTGGGCTACCTGAAGCCTCTCTCTGGGTCTCTGAGGGTCCCACAGCGAGCTCCTGTGAGACCTCCTCTCTGCTGGGCTACCTGAAGCCTCTCTCTGGGTCTCTGAGGGTCCACACAGCGAGCTCCTGTGAGACCTCCTCTCTGCTGGGCTACCTGAAGCCTCTCTCTGGGTCTCTGAGGGTCCCACAGCGAGCTCCTGTGAGACCTCCTCTCTGCTGGGCTACCTGAAGCCTCTCTCTGGGTCTCTGAGGGTCCCACAGCGAGCTCCTGTGAGACCTCCTCTCTGCTGGGCTACCTGAAGCCTCTCTCTGGGTCTCTGAGGGTCCCACAGCGAGCTCCTGTGAGACCTCCTCTCTGCTGGGCTACCTGAAGCCTCTCTCTGGGTCTCTGAGGGTCCCACAGCGAGCTCCTGTGAGACCTCCTCTCTACTGGGCTACCTGAAGCCTCTCTCTGGGTCTCTGAGGGTCCCACAGCGAGCTCCTGTGAGACCTCCTCTCTGCTGGGCTACCTGAAGCCTCTCTCTGGGTCTCTGAGGGTCCCACAGCGAGCTCCTGTGAGACCTCCTCTCTGCTGGGCTACCTGAAGCCTCTCTCTGGGTCTCTGAGGGTCCACACAGCGAGCTCCTGTGAGACCTCCTCTCTGCTGGGCTACCTGAAGCCTCTCTCTCTGGGTCTCTGAGGGTCCCACAGCGAGCTCCTGTGAGACCTCCTCTCTGCTGGGCTACCTGAAGCCTCTCTCTGGGTCTCTGAGGGTCCCACAGCGAGCTCCTGTGAGACCTCCTCTCTGCTGGGCTACCTGAAGCCTCTCTCTGGGTCTCTGAGGGTCCACACAGCGAGCTCCTGTGAGACCTCCTCTCTGCTGGGCTACCTGAAGCCTCTCTCTGGGTCTCTGAGGGTCCCACAGCGAGCTCCTGTGAGACCTCCTCTCTGCTGGGCTACCTGAAGCCTCTCTCTCTGGGTCTCTGAGGGTCCCACAGCGAGCTCCTGTTAGACCTCCTCTCTGCTGGGCTACCTGAAGCCTCTCTCTGGGTCTCTGAGGGTCCCACAGCGAGCTCCTGTGAGACCTCCTCTCTGCTGGGCTACCTGAAGCCTCTCTCTCTGGGTCTCTGAGGGTCCCACAGCGAGCTCCTGTTAGACCTCCTCTCTGCTGGGCTACCTGAAGCCTCTCTCTGGGTCTCTGAGGGTCCCACAGCGAGCTCCTGTGAGACCTCCTCTCTGCTGGGCTACCTGAAGCCTCTCTCTGGGTCTCTGAGGGTCCCACAGCGAGTGCTCATCGGAGGGGGGTAGCTGCAGACTGAGTGAGAGAGGAGGAGCAGACTCCTGCAGGAGGAGAGCTAAATATCTGTCTGAGTCTATATTTAGAGATTCAGTCCGTGTCCTGAGGAGGACACTTCCTAAAATACACAAGTATACACAATAATACTTTAACACTTGTATTTTCATACATTTTTACTTAATTCCACATATCCGTATATTATTACAGGATACCGTAAATATTCTACATTGTGGTACTTTTTTGATTTTTGATTTGAAAAGGTCCCGATTCTTCTTTTCGGGGGGTATCCCTCTCCTGTAGTGTGTTCTGTAGGTTTGAGTGCATGTAAATGGTCTGCAGAGGCTAAAATCCCTCCATTGGACTCATAGTTGTCATTGCTTTGTTTGTCTACCCTCCCTCCCAAATGTAAAGCGTCTTTGGGTTCAAGAAAAGCGCTATAGAAATATAATTTATTATTATAGTGACATCACTATGTAACACTCGCTCTCCTATTGGCTAGTGCTCTAGCACATTGTACCTGATAGGCTAAGGGGCGGGACATCTCTAAGAGGTTGACCAATCACAACCGAGCTGGACAGCCAACCGATCACTGATTAACTGACTCACTTTTTAAACATTAATCTATACATTTGTAAATATTTGACATCCTCAGTGAGAGCCAATGGGCTCGGAGCAGCGCCACAGACAGGAAGTCAGAGAGGCGGAACAACAGGGGACACGGATTCATCCATTACTTTCCACATCTGACGTGTAACAAAGAGATCAACACTGAGAACACTGTGCACACCCTTCAGGACATACGATGACATGTAACAGAAGAAATGTTTGAGGGGTGTGTTCAGGTCCTCAGAGAGCCCCCTCATTGCGGAGGGTGTTACGCAATCCCACTGAAAACAGAGTCAGTGAAGGCAGCAAGCAGGAATGCAGAGGAGCGGGTCTCTGTTGATCTCACAGTTTGAGTTCCCTCCCACAGACACATGCAGGAGAGCATGGAAATATGTTTGTTCCCAGTGCATGCTGGGACATGCTGTGAGCCCCCCCCCCCCCCTCTCCTGAACCCCTTCAGTGTAGCAGCGCTTCTTATATTCATTATATATTTGTAATCAGCCGTTTTCAAACTGGGGGTGTTAAAGCAGGATTCAGAAAGACTCACTATTGTGACATCAATCTCTCAACCGTTACAAATACCAACCGGCCAATTAACAACCAACCGGCCAATTAACACCAACCTGCCAATTAACAACCAACCAGCCAATTAACAACCAACCACCCAATTAACAACCAGCCATCCAATTAACAACCAACCAGCAAATTAACAACCAACCAGCAAATTAACAACCAACCAGCAAATTAACAACCAACCAGCAAATTAACAACCAACCAGCCAATTAACAACCAACCATCCAATTAACAACCAACCAGCCAATTAACAACCAGCCATCCAATTAACAACCAACCGGCCAATTAACAACCAGCCATCCAATTAACAACCAACCAGCAAATTAACAACCAACCAGCCAATTAACACCAACCAGCCAATTAACAACCAACCAGCCAATTAACACCAACCAGCCAATTAACAACCAACCAACCAATTAACAACCAACCAACCAATTAACAACCAACCAGCCAATTAACACCAACCAGCCAATTAACACCAACCAGCCAATTAACAACCAACCAGCCAATTAACAACCAACCAACCAATTAACAACCAACCAACCAATTAACAACCAACCAACCAATTAACAACCAACCAGCAAATTAACAACCAACCAACCAATTAACAACCAACCAGCCAATTAACAACCAACCAGCAAATTAAAAACCAACCAGCCAATTAACAACCAACCGGCCAATTAACAACCAGCCATCCAATTAACAACCAACCAGCAAATTAAAAACCAACCAGCCAATTAACAACCAACCAGCCAATTAACAACCAACCAGCCAATTAACAACCAACCAACCAGCCAATTAACAACCAACCAACCAATTAACAACCAACCAGCCAATCAACTGCAAACAACCAACCAGCCAATTAACAACCAACCAGCCAATTAACAACCAACCAGCCAATTAACAACCAACCAGCCAATTAACAACCAACCAGCCAATTAACAACCAACTGACCAACAACCAACCAAACAACCAACTGACAAACTAGGTAAACAAAAAACCAACCAACTAAACAACCAACCAGCCTAACAACCAAACAATTAACCAAATACAAAACCAATGAACAATGAAATGCGTTACTTAAAGAGCCTGTGACAGCCTCCCAACAACTGAAATATTGAGCTACTAGTAATCTCGAACCGTCAGTTTAAAAAAGAAGGTGCGATACCGTTCCGATAAATATCAATAATGTCGATCATCACGGGGAAATCCCTTCGACTCATTTTGGAGTTTTGGGGGAAGCCGGAAGTGACGTCAACGCGGGAACGCTTCACAGCGGCGAGAGAGCCAAACACGGACAAAGTGTGTTGTTATGCGTAGGAATGGTGAGTTACTGAGTTTAGGCACGTTAATAACGCTGTAATGAAGTTGACTCCAGTATATTCATATTCGTCAGTGCTTTCATGTCAACTCGGCGAACATGAACATAAATGATCGTGATGATGATGATTACAAATCGTTTGTTTGAGCCGGTCTGCATTTCCTGATGAGAAAACTAACCCATGCTTTGTGTAGTTGAACACCAACGTGGATTAACGGATTATTATTATTATTATTATTATTATTCCCACTCCGATCGGGACACTAGGTCCACCGTTTCCCCGCAGCGAGGCTCCCCCCCGTTCACAGTTTACGTGGGCTGGGTGCAGTGGCGGACTGGCCACCCGATGGGCCGGTACCGAAGTGGGCCGGTCGGATAAGTCACTAGCACATCCCCCACTCCCCCTGTTGACAATTTACTAGCGGTACCGAAGTGGGCCGGTGGAGAGTCCCGGGATGATTCTTAGTCCCCTTCCACCACTGGCTACATGACGTATGATCGCCCATATTGACCTAATTCCTAAACTTCTAACAGAACGTAAACCGATCCTTCAGCCTCATGTGAGCTCTCAGACACGTTCACAATTAAACATCGCTGTCTGAGCTTGCTGCTGTGCGCGCCATCGTGTTTACATGCAGATGCTGGGATCCTGAACGGTGCAGCTGGAGCGCTGCGCCCTTTTCTGATTTCAACAGATGTCTACGATTGGTCTTGACCCGGGTTGGGAGGGTTACTTTGTAAATGTAATCAGCTACTGAATACATGGCTCTGAAGGTAATCCGAATACAGTTACAGTTACGTGTCTTAAAAAACGTAATCAGATTACTTTTAGATTACTTTCTTTTTCCTTCACACCTCTGAAACGATGCAACAACATAATACACTCTTTGGGGATGCAGCTTGGGATGTGAGGACACGGCTTAGAACGGGCGTGTCGCCTTCTGTCCTGCCAGTGTCGGACCACACACACACACACACACACACACACACACACACAACACACACACACACACACACACACACACACACACACAACACAACACCACACAACACACACAAACACACACACACACACACACACAACACACACACACACACACACACACACACACACACACACACACACACACACACACACACACACACACACACACACACACACACACACACACACACACACACACACACACACACACACACACACACACACACACACACACACACACACACACACACACACACACACACACACACACACACACACACACACACACACACACACACACACACACACACACACACACACACACACACACACACACACACACACACACACACACACACACACACACACACACACACACACACACACACACACACACACACACACACACACACACACACACACACACACACACACACACACACACACACACACACACACACACACACACACACTTCGGCTGTTCCTTTAGTAATGAATATTAAATGTTGTGAGGAAATCTTTCCACCAATAATCGCAAAGTATTCCAAAATGTATTCAGGTTTACGAAAGTAACTGTAATCAGATTACTCGTTTCTCAAATGTAACGCCAGCTGAATACAGTCACTTGATTCGTGTATTCTGATTACGTAACGCCGCTACATCCCGTTACAACCCAACACCGCTCTCGCCCACTGCGTCTAAATATCGACTGTTGATCACATTCTCATGATGTAAATAAGCACCCATAGTGAACCGGACGGTACCGTCACCCGTACGGTACCGACACCCGTACGGTACCGTCACCCGTACGGTACCGACACCCGTACGGTACCGACACCCGTACGGTACCGACACCCGTACGGTCAGACGTTTGGATCAAAGCCAGTGTTCTAACAGTGAGGACGTGCTGCAGTAACGTAGTACGTGCGCAAAGAGGCGTGTGCGGGACCTGGAGGATCAGGTTTGGAAAGGGTTCACTGGTTTGGTGTCGCCGAGGCGTGCGGGAGCAACGGCCAGATCTTATGATTACATAACGACAACTATGTGTGGCATTGTAACACATGGCAACCGTTACCGTCGGGGCATTTGTGTAATTAGTGTGTTGTTTATATATCATTATTGTATAATTGGTAGTTCATTACAGAGCTGCAGAGGATTTTAGAATCAGAATATTAAAGTTACCCCAGGGGAGAACTGGGTTTCATGACCGTTACTCCGCTTTAAGAAAACAATTCATAACAGAGGTTAAAGTAGAAATGTCCAATAAATAAAATATTTATATCAAAATAAGAATTTAAAGTAAGAAAAAAATAATAATATTAAAATGTAATATATTTATAGAAACATTAGAAGTTACAAAATGCCTAATAGATATATACAAATAATATAAATATTGATATAAAGTCAGTAAAGAAGGAGCACATTGTACCACAGTGGATCTCCTGTGAATACACACAGTGGTGTTCTGCAGGTCAGGAAGTATCGATGGAGAACAAATATTGACATGCCGGGATACGGTACAGAGAGAAGAAGAAGGTTCTACCGACTTCTATTCTGAAGAAGAAGAACGCATGGAATAAATGATCTTCTGTACGCAATTCGTTACCTTATGTTGAACTTTAAAAGGTTCTCCTGTGCAGCGACAAATCCTCTACAAGAGGCGACACGTCCCGACAGTCACCGGCACCCTGCTGTTAAAGAGTCCTCTCCTGATGTTCAGGTGTATATCAGTATGTAGTGTCTCCACTTTAAAGAGTCCTCTCCTGCTGATGTTCAGGTGTATATCAGTATGTAGTGTCTCTACTTTAAAGAGTCCTCTCCTGCTGATGTTCAGGTGTATATCAGTATGTAGTGTCTCTACTTTAAAGAGTCCTCTCCTGCTGATGTTCAGGTGTATATCAGTATGTAGTGTCTCTACTTTAAAGAGTCCTCTCCTGCTGATGTTCAGGTGTATATCAGTATGTAGTGTCTCTACTTTAAAGAGTCCTCTCCTGCTGATGTTCAGGTGTATATCAGTATGTAGTGTCTCTACTTTAAAGAGTCCTCTCCTGCTGATGTTCAGGTGTATATCAGTATGTAGTGTCTCTACTTTAAAGAGTCCTCTCCTGCTGATGTTCAGGTGTATATCAGTATGTAGTGTCTCTACTTTAAAGAGTCCTCTCCTGCTGATGTTCAGGTGTATATCAGTATGTAGTGTCTCTACTTTAAAGAGTCCTCTCCTGCTGATGTTCAGGTGTATATCAGTATGTAGTGTCTCTACTTTAAAGAGTCCTCTCCTGCTGATGTTCAGGTGTATATCAGTGTGTAGTGTCTCTACTTTAAAGAGTCCTCTCCTGCTGATGTTCAGGTGTATATCAGTATGTAGTGTCTCTACTTTAAAGAGTCCTCTCCTGCTGATGTTCAGGTGTATATCAGTATGTAGTGTCTCTACTTTAAAGAGTCCTCTCCTGCTGATGTTCAGGTGTATATCAGTGTGTAGTGTCTCTACTTTAAAGAGTCCTCTCCTGCTGATGTTCAGGTGTATATCAGTATGTAGTGTCTGTTCTTTAAAGAGTCCTCTCCTGCTGATGTTCAGGTGTATATCAGTGTGTAGTGTCTCTACTTTAAAGAGTCCTCTCCTGCTGATGTTCAGGTGTATATCAGCATGTAGTGTCTCTACTTTAAAGAGTTCTCTCCTGCTCATGTTCAGGTGTATATCAGTATGTAGTGTCTCTACTTTAAAGAGTCCTCTCCTGCTGATGTTCAGGTGTATATCAGTGTGTAGTGTCTCTACTTTAAAGAGTCCTCTCCTGCTGATGTTCAGGTGTATATCAGCATGTAGTGTCTCTACTTTAAAGAGTCCTCTCCTGCTGATGTTCAGGTGTATATCAGTATGTAGTGTCTCTACTTTAAAGAGTCCTCTCCTGCTGATGTTCAGGCTCCATGCTCAGAGATCTCATGACGATGCATCACTGCAGGAAAACCTGAGATTTCAGCCTTTGCAGACCATTTACATGCACTAACAGCTATAACACACTACAGGGAAGGGAACACCCCTAAACAAGAAGTGGGCCTCTTTAAAGAGGCCTGCAGCGGATCGTTATTGCCCCAAACACACCGACAGAGAAGTACCCAGAGCCTCTGCTGCATTTAAAGTACTAAAAACACTCCGAGAGCATTCAAAGCCTCACTCAGGTAAGTACTATCATATATCACATATTTAACAAATCAGATTTTGTGTACAATATTTAGCCTACTTACAAAGCATGTTACTGCTGTTGATGTTTAAGGCACGCACACACACACACACAACACACACACACACACACACACACACACACACACACACACACACACACACACACACACACACACACACACACACACACACACACACACACACACACACACACACACACACACACACACACACACACACACACACACACACACACACACACACACACCACACACAACACACACACACACACACACACACACACACACACACACACACACACACACACACACTGCAGGCCCGAGCAGCTGCTGGAGCTTTTAAACCCCGTTTGTCTGCTTCCATTATCGGACAGGACTGCACGACTTGATGTTTCAAAATGTCGTAAACATTTTTGACTTCAAATCCTCCAGAATCTCACATCTGTGTGTGTGTGTGTGTGTGTTGTGTGTGTGTGTGTGTGTGTGTGTGTGTGTGTGTGTGTGTGTGTGTGTGTGTGTGTGTGTGTGTGTGTGTGTGTGTGTGTTCATACTGTGACGGACGATGGTCGCCTGCGGCTGCAACAAAACGCAATTTAAACCCTGGCGTCAGAAAAAAGTCTGGTTCCATTATCGGACGTAGCCTGGGGTTTATTAATATTAAACGCGTTATTCAAATATAATACATTCCCACACATGTGTGTATATATATATACACATCAAGCATTAAACACATTAACATTTGTGTGAAGCTCACATGTCCGATAATGGGCGCCGGCTCCGAGATTCCCGTTAAACGCTATTTAGCTCCCTCAGCTAACAGCCGGTTTCTAACGGACTTTTACCGGGGACCGGCGCCGGTAGAGAGGAGGATAAAGGCGGTCCCGGTGTGACAGAGAGGATCCTACCTTGTTGTCTCGGCTGGTTTTCCCCTCAGAAAGCAGGATCATGTTTAGGTCATTCTCTCACATGTGACGTCCATGTTTGCTTCTGCTCGGAGGAGAAGCTCCAAGCTAACGGCAGCAACACGGCCACTTCCGGTAAGGAGTTTCAAAATAAAAGGTGACGATGCTGGATTACAGAAGACCTCAAGAGCTGGGATAAGTACTCGGAATGGTACTTAGTAAAAGTAGAAGTACTCACATCTGGTATTTAGTAAAAGTAGAAGTACTCAGATCTTGTACTTGAGTTAAAGTAGAAGTACTCAGATCTTGTTGAGTAAAAGTAGAAGTACTCAGATCTTGTACTTGAGTGAAAGTAGAAGTACTCAGATCTTGTTGAGTAAAAGTAGAAGTACTCAGATCTTGTACTTGAGTAAAAGTAGAAGTACTCAGGTCTGTACTTGAGTAAAAGTAGAAGTACTCAGATCTTGTACTTGAGTGAAAGTAGAAGTACTCAGATCTTGTACTTGAGTAAAAGTAGAAGTACTCAGATCTTGTACTTGAGTGAAAGTAGAAGTACTCAGATCTTGTACTTGAGTGAAAGTAGAAGTACTCAGATCTTGTAGTAAAAGTAGAAGTACTCAGATCTTGTACTTGAGTGAAAGTAGAAGTACTCAGATCTTGTACTTGAGTAAAAGTAGAAGTACTCAGATCTTGTAGTAAAAGTAGAAGTACTCAGATCTTGTACTTGAGTAAAAGTAGAAATACTCAGATCTTGTACTTGAGTAAAAGTAGAAATACTCAGATCTTGTACTTGAGTAAAAGTAGAAATACTCAGATCTTGTACTAGAGTAAAAGTAGAAGTACTCAGATCTGATAGGCCTTCACATCTTTTTCTTGAGTCCAATAACAAGAAATGTATTCTGAAAATGTCTAAAACCTCTCTCCAGTGCAGCTACTGCTTCTTAATTAGGTGTACTTTAATATAAAATGTCAGTTATTGATTATCTGTGCAGCAGTAATGCTTTTATTTTGAAGCCGGGTCACTTGTTTCCGGTATTATCACGTGTTTCTTGACGCAGCTGCAGCTGTCAGTGAACTGGTACATGACAGTTAGTGGATATTTAATAATAATAATAATAATAACAACAATAAGCTTTCAAAGACCATTTACATGCACTCACACCTGTAGT
This sequence comes from Harpagifer antarcticus, assembly GCA_902827135.1. Lineage (NCBI taxonomy): Eukaryota > Metazoa > Chordata > Actinopteri > Perciformes > Harpagiferidae > Harpagifer > Harpagifer antarcticus. The sequence goes on along the minus strand of CADEHL010001500.1, from coordinate 48,836 downwards.
ACACACTGCAGGAGAGGGGGCACCACAGGAAGACATGTTTCTGTATTAAGTACTTTCACTTTGAATATTTTAACTCGTGTTATCATATATTTCAAATATTCTCAATACCAGATATTAACATTCATTTTTAGTTTACACAATGTGGTATTAGTACTTTTACTCTAATATATGCAGAGTTGAGAGAAGTACTCAGATCATGTACTTGAGTAAAAGTAGAAGTACTCACATCTTTTACTTGAGTAAAAGTAGAAGTACTCAGATCTTGTACTTGAGTAAAGTAGAAGTACTCAGATCTTGTACTTGAGTAAAAGTAGAAGTACTCAGATCTTGTACTTGAGTAAAAGTAGAAGTACTCAGATCTTGTACTTGAGTAAAAGTAGAAGTACCAGAGTGTAGGAATACTCTGTTACAGTGAAAGACCTGCATTCAAAATGTCCCTCAAGTGAAAGACAGTGAAAGTATTCGTTGTGCAGATTGGTCCATTTCAGAATAATATCTATGATATGTTTTATAATGATTGATCATGAAAGTGTTCTCAAAGCTGGTGAAGGAGCAGCTAGTCTGAAGTACTTTGTAGACTGCAGGGTAGCTGGTGAAGGTGCAGCTAGTCTGAAGTACTTTGTAGACTGCAGGGTAGCTGGTGAAGGAGCAGCTAGTCTGAAGTACTTTGTAGACTGCAGGGTAGCTGGTGAAGGTGCAGCTAGTCTGAAGTACTTTGTAGACTGCAGGGTAGCTGGTGAAGGAGCAGCTAGTCTGAATGGCTTTGTAGACTGCAGGGTAGCTGGTGGATTTACTCCAGGTGGAACTAAAGTCTGATTTAACACTTGGTTATATTTCACATCCTTCATCCACATTTGTGAAGTAACTAAAGGTATTAATACATGTAGTGGAGTATAAGTACACAGTAGCATAAAATGAAAATACACAAGTAAAGTGCATGTACCTTCAAATTGTATTTAAGTACAGTACTTGAGTAAATGTACTTAGTTACTTCACCTCTGTAGTTTATCCATACATGTATTTGCCTTTCACTTTTTAACACATTTGAATACAGAATATTTGTACGTTCAAAGACGAGCAGAAACAAGTAGACTAATTATTTAATTGTTGGAAAATAAAAAGAATGATACTTAATAATATATTCTCTGTTTCCTGTTTATAAAACGTTAGTATTTGGTGTTATTTGCAGTGGCGACTGGTCATTAGGGGCACAGCCCCACCTAGTGTCAGCAGAAAGTATTAAAATAATGATTACAACAAAATGCAAAAAATAAATAAAAAAATATATAAAATATATTTTGAGATCATGTTTAATCATCTGATTCGTCTCATTGCTGTTTTAGTCTGTGTTCTTCTAATTAGTGTCTACAGTGTGTGCCTATTGAGCTGTTTAGAGCCATGTGGGACAAAACCCGATCCTGCCCCTCCCTCTCACTGTCTAAGTGAACGGTGACTGTAAAAACTACACTGCACATGCTCAGAGTATTTTCCTATTTAATGTGTGTGGCAAAAAAATAATGACCATAGGGGCATAGAGCTGCCATCCCCACCATACATCATCTCACATCATTCAGAGCTGATTGGCTGTAAGTACGTGTGCCGCGAAAAGTGTGGTGTGTGAAGAGGAGACGAGAGACTTGTCCTAAAACCCGGAAGTAAGCTGCGCATGGCTTCCCTCCACAAAAAAGCAATGAGATTTCTCCAGAGGGATTTTAGAAAATAGCTCCAAATAAGATCTGTGGGAAACGTAGCTGTTAGATAAATGCACGTTTTGTTCAGCCGGATAATATCCACATGTCTACCCTACTTTTATAATTTTCTAATCATAAATCTATCGATTAGATTTATGATAGACTTTTGAAACTACAAGAACATAAGGAGGACTTTTACAAAAAGGTAATAGAGATGTTTGTCCAGAGGGATAGGCAAATGGACTTCATCCTCAAGTCAAGGTAAGACTGCAATGTTATTGAACATGGGATCTTACTAAGAGAGAACAATTCAATATGTAAATGATAACATTACATTTTTTGGGTATCCTTCTGTTGAACTGTGTTTAAAATTAATTGAAGCATCAGACTAAAGAGGCTTTTAAAATAATATTATATTTTGATTTAGGTCCAAATATAATATTTGTAAACCTGAAGAGCCAGAGCCTCAGCAGCCATGAACCTCTCTGCAGAAGCTTATAGACATCTGAGTTGTTTGTGCCCCACCACTTTTGAACATATAGAAACGCCACTGGTTATTTAGAGCGTCTTCTCACCGGAGATAGTGGTGAAGTGCGAGGGGGAGGTCATGGTGAGCATGGGGGGGGTGATGTACTTCGCCCGGACCCCCTCCCGCCCCAGCTGGTCCAGGTGAGGCGTCTCCACGTCCCGGTCGTAGTCCCACCTGAAGCCGTCGAAGGAGATCAGCAGCAGCCGGTTCCTCTGCCCGGACGCTGCCCTGCTCAGAGGCACGCCGGCAGCACAGCTGAGCGAGAGCAACAGAGGCAGGATCCAGTCCATGATGAGGACACCTGGGAGGACACCTGACTGACTGAAGCTCACCTGTCACGTACACTGAGGCTCACCTGTCTGTGGGAGGAGACCTGTCTGTGGGAGGAGACCTGTCTGTGGGAGGAGACCTGTCTGTGGGAGGAGACCTGTCTGTGGGAGGAGACCTGTCTGTGGGAGGAGACCTGTCTGTGGGAGGAGACCTGTCTGCACACACACCTGACTGACGCTCACCTGTCTGTCTGACGCTCACCTGTCTGTCTGACGCTCACCTGTCTGTCTGACGCTCCCCTGTCTGACTGTACACCTGTCTGTCTGACGCTCCCCTGTCTGTCTGACGCTCACCTGTCTGTCTGAAACTCACCTGTCTGTCTGGGCTCACCTGTCTGTCTGTACACCTGACTGAGGCTCACCTGTCTGTCTGAAGCTCACCTGTCTGACGCTCACCTGTCTGTCTGACGCTCACCTGTCTGTCTGACGCTCCCCTGTCTGACTGTACACCTGTCTGACGCTCCCCTGTCTGTCTGAAACTCACCTGTCTGTCTGATGCTCACCTGTCTGTCTGTACACCTGACTGAGGCTCACCTGTCTGTCTGAAGCTCACCTGTCTGTCTGACGCTCACCTGTCTGTCTGGGCTCACCTGTCTGTCTGTACACCTGACTGATGCTCCCCTGTCTGTCTGAAGCTCACCTGTCTGTCTGATGCTCACCTGTCTGTCTGGGCTCACCTGTCTGTCTGTACACCTGACTGATGCTCCCCTGTCTGTCTGAAGCTCACCTGTCTGTCTGATGCTCACCTGTCTGTCTGGGCTCACCTGTCTGTCTGTACACCTGACTGAGGCTCACCTGTCTGTCTGAAGCTCACCTGTCTGTCTGACGCTCACCTGTCTGTCTGGGCTCACCTGTCTGTCTGTACACCTGACTGATGCTCCCCTGTCTGTCTGAAGCTCACCTGTCTGTCTGATGCTCACCTGTCTGTCTGAAACTCACCTGTCTGTCTGACGCTCACCTGTCTGTCTGACGCTCCCCTGTCTGTCTGACGCTCACCTGTCTGTCTGACGCTCCCCTGTCTGTCTGACGCTCACCTGTCTGTCTGACGCTCCCCTGTCTGACTGTACACCTGTCTGACGCTCACCTGTCTGTCTGACGCTCACCTGTCTGTCTGACGCTCCCCTGTCTGTCTGACGCTCCCCTGTCTGTCTGACGCTCACCTGTCTGTCTGATGCTCACCTGTCTGTCTGATGCTCACCTGTCTGTCTGAAACTCACCTGTCTGTCTGACGCTCACCTGTCTGTCTGACGCTCCCCTGTCTGTCTGACGCTCACCTGTCTGTCTGACGCTCCCCTGTCTGTCTGACGCTCACCTGTCTGTCTGACGCTCCCCTGTCTGACTGTACACCTGTCTGACGCTCACCTGTCTGTCTGACGCTCACCTGTCTGTCTGACGCTCCCCTGTCTGTCTGACGCTCCCCTGTCTGTCTGACGCTCACCTGTCTGTCTGATGCTCACCTGTCTGTCTGACGCTCACCTGTCTGTCTGATGCTCACCTGTCTGTCTGACGCTCACCTGTCTGTCTGATGCTCACCTGTCTGTCTGACGCTCACCTGTCTGTCTGATGCTCACCTGTCTGTCTGATGCTCACCTGTCTGTCTGACGCTCACCTGTCTGTCTGATGCTCACCTGTCTGTCTGACGCTCACCTGTCTGTCTGATGCTCACCTGTCTGTCTGACGCTCACCTGTCTGTCTGATGCTCATGCTTATTTGTGATTCTAAAACTGAATTGCTTTTCATTAAAAATGCAAAACGATCAATTCGAAATAAACAGACTCCATAATGAATATATTTAAAGTAGTTTTAGTTTATCGTGATGAGATATAAAAGCCAGCCTCAGGTTCCTGGGGTTTATATCTCTGATGCTCTTGATATTATGTAATAGTTTCTGGTTCAGAGCAGCAGGGGGCGCCAGCACACAGGATTCTGAACCAAGCGTTCTCAGTTCTGCAAGAGAACCTAGTTCCTCTATTTCTTTACGTTTTAATAATGCAGCTCATTTAGCAAGTTATTAGTTTGAGAAATGTTTAATCTACTTTAAAGAGTCCTCTCCTGCTGATGTTCAGGTGTATCTCTACTTTAAAGAGTCCTCTCCTGCTGAGGTTCAGGTGTATATCAGTATGTAGTGTCTCTCCTTTAAAGAGTCCTCTCCTGCTGATGTTCAGGTGTATATCAGTATGTAGTGTCTCCACTTTAAAGAGTCCTCTCCTGCTGATGTTCAGGTGTATATCAGTATGTAGTGTCTCTACTTTAAAGAGTCCTCTCCTGCTGATGTTCAGGTGTATATCAGTATGTAGTGTCTCTCCTTTAAAGAGTCCTCTCCTGCTGATGTTCAGGTGTATATCAGTATGTAGTGTCTCCACTTTAAAGAGTCCTCTCCTGCTGATGTTCAGGTGTATATCAGTATGTAGTGTCTCTACTTTAAAGAGTCCTCTCCTGCTGATGTTCAGGTGTATATCAGTATGTAGTGTCTCTCCTTTAAAGAGTCCTCTCCTGCTGATGTTCAGGTGTATATCAGTATGTAGTGTCTCCACTTTAAAGAGTCCTCTCCTGCTGATGTTCAGGTGTATATCAGTATGTAGTGTCTCTACTTTAAAGAGTCCTCTCCTGCTGATGTTCAGGTGTATATCAGTATGTAGTGTCTCTCCTTTAAAGAGTCCTCTCCTGCTGATGTTCAGGTGTATATCAGTATGTAGTGTCTCCACTTTAAAGAGTCCTCTCCTGCTGATGTTCAGGTGTATATCAGTATGTAGTGTCTCTACTTTAAAGAGTCCTCTCCTGCTGATGTTCAGGTGTATATCAGTATGTAGTGTCTCTCCTTTAAAGAGTCCTCTCCTGCTGATGTTCAGGTGTATATCAGTATGTAGTGTCTCTACTTTAAAGAGTCCTCTCCTGCTGATGTTCAGGTGTATATCAGTATGTAGTGTCTCTCCTTTAAAGAGTCCTCTCCTGCTGATGTTCAGGTGTATATCAGTATGTAGTGTCTCTACTTTAAAGAGTCCTCTCGTGCTGATGTGCAGGTGTATCTCTACTTTAAAGAGTCCTCTCCTGCTGAGGTGCAGGTGTATCTCTACTTTAAAGAGTCCTCTCCTGCTGATGTTCAGGTGTATCTCTACTTTAAAGAGTCCTCTCCTGCTGATGTTCAGGTGTATATCAGTATGCAGTGTCTCTACTTTAAAGAGTCCTCTCCTGCTGATGTTCAGGTGTATATCAGTATGCAGTGTCTCTACTTTAAAGAGTCCTCTCCTGCTGATGTTCAGGTGTATATCAGTATGCAGTGTCTCTACTTTAAAGAGTTCTCTCCTACTGATGTTCAGGTGTATATCAGTATGTAGTGTCTCTACTTTAAAGAGTCCTCTCCTGCTGATGTTCAGGTGTATATCAGTATGCAGTGTCTCTACTTTAAAGAGTCCTCTCCTACTGATGTTCAGGTGTATATCAGTATGTAGTGTCTCTTCTTTAAAGAGTCCTCTCCTGCTGATGTTCAGGTGTATATCAGTATGCAGTGTCTCTACTTTAAAGAGTCCTCTCCTGCTGATGTTCAGGTGTATATCAGTATGTAGTGTCTCTACTTTAAAGAGTCCTCTCCTGCTGATGTTCAGGTGTATATCAGAATGTAGTGTCTCTACTTTAAAGAGTCCTCTCCTGCTGATGTTCAAGTGTATATCAGTATGTAGTGTCTTTACTGCAGCACCTCTTTTCACCCTCTGTCTGAAACCAGAGCCCAGGCTGCTATAATTGGTTAGCTAGCCGGCTTTGTTATGATTGGTCAACCGCTTAGAGTAAGAAAATATGTCTCGTGGCCTCTGTTTTCAAGTGGGAGGAGTCTGTGTGGATAAGCCCCGCCCCCTCCAGGAGCTAGAGTATAAAAGCTGCTGTCAGCCAGCTCTCTGTTTCTCAGTCTCAGGGTTTTGGCTCTTTCACATCAACATTTCAACATCTTTAAATTCTTCGGACAGCTTCAGCATGTTGTCCCCGGAGAGGCTGCGGGAAGACTTCTCAAATAGCAGCGTGGAAAACACCACGGCCGATCAGGACTGGACTCAGGTGAGCCATCAGGAGTAATGCTGATGGTTACTAAACTTTATTTAAACTCACAGGAAGAGCTAGAACACATTTCTGAGTCAGGAGTATTTTTTATTTAACTTTAAAGTCTTTGGTGGAAGCAGTAAGAAATAGAAATGAGATATTTTTTGCAAAATTATCAGCATTCACATATATTTTGAAAAATAGTATAAACATTAGTTCGGTACCACTTCTTCAAATAATGGCATATAAATAGAAATATGTAAAATAAATATCCAAAATCTCCCTTTAAAAATGTGTTAAAAAAACATTAAACATTTAAAATATATATCTGTGAAGAAATGAAATGAAAGATATGAAAGAATATCCAAAAGGAACCTGAAAAATGAAATAATCTTCATCAAATCTGTGAAAGTCAAAATAATGCCGAACTAAAATCTACAAACAATGTGAGAAATATCTGAAAAAAATGTATAATAGCAGCTTAAAACTATTTACCCTGTTAATCTTATTGTTGTTTTAAATTAAATGTATATAATTATATATCATTATAATTGTAATGTAGTGAGTGGGAAAGTGAATGTACTTGAAACAGCTCAAAAACTCATACAGAATATTATATCTATTTAATTGTGTTTTTGGAAATGGATCGTTGTGGAACTTTCACATCTATAAGGAACGACTTGATGAACCTGCTGAGGAGGAACTGATAGAAGACAGTTTTCCTTGTAGTAAAAAGACGTCACTGTCCTAGACTTCCTGCTTTGTTCTCTTGCTGCAAGTTCACGTGTGTTTCTGTGTGCAGGCGTACGAGGCGGTGCGCTGGATCCAGCTCACCATGGCTCTGCTCAGGTGGGAACTTCAATTAACCAATTAGGAGATATAAGGAGGACACAGCTGGAGACCAGGGGACACTAAAGAGTGACGCACACAGCTGGAGACCAGGGGACACTAAAGAGTGACGCACACAGCTGGGAGACCAGGGGACACTAAAGAGTGACGCACACAGGTGGGAGACCAGGGGACACTAAAGAGTGACGCACACAGCTGGGAGACCGGGGAACACTAAAGAGTGACGCACACAGGTGGGAGACCAGGGAACACTAAAGAGACCAGGGGACACTAAAGAGTGACGCACACAGCTGGGAGAGCAGGGGACACTAAAGAGTGACGCACACAGCTGGGAGACCAGGGGACACTAAAGAGTGACGCACACAGCTGGTAGAGCAGGGGACACTAAAGAGTGACGCACACAGCTGGTAGAGCAGGGGACACTAAAGAGTGACGCACACAGGTGGGAGACCAGGGGACACTAAAGAGTGACGCACACAGCTGGTAGAGCAGGGGACACTAAAGAGTGACGCACACAGGTGGGAGACCAGGGGACACTAAAGAGTGACGCACACAGCTGGTAGAGCAGGGGACACTAAAGAGTGACGCACACAGGTGGGAGACCAGGGGACACTAAAGAGTGACACACACAGCTGGGAGACCAGGGGACACTAAAGAGTGACGCACACAGCTGGGAGACCAGGGGACACTAAAGAGTGACGCACACAGCTGGGAGACCAGGGGACACTAAAGAGTGATGCACACAGCTGGAGACCAGGGGACACTAAAGAGTGACGCACACAGGTGGGAGACCAGGGGACACTAAAGAGTGACGCACACAGCTGGGAGACCGGGGAACACTAAAGAGTGACGCACACAGGTGGGAGACCAGGGAACACTAAAGAGACCAGGGGACACTAAAGAGTGACGCACACAGCTGGGAGAGCAGGGGACACTAAAGAGTGACGCACACAGCTGGAGACAAGGGGACACTAAAGAGTGACGCACACAGCTGGTAGAGCAGGGGACACTAAAGAGTGACGCACACAGGTGGGAGACCAGGGGACACTAAAGAGTGACGCACACAGCTGGAGACCAGGGGACACTAAAGAGTGACGCACACAGCTGGAGACCAGGGGACACTAAAGAGTGACGCACACAGGTGGGAGACCAGGGGACACTAAAGAGTGACGCACACAGCTGGGAGACCGGGGAACACTAAAGAGTGACGCACACAGGTGGGAGACCAGGGAACACTAAAGAGACCAGGGGACACTAAAGAGTGACGCACACAGCTGGAGACCGGGGGACACTAAAGAGTGACGCACACAGGTGGGAGACCAGGGGACACTAAAGAGTGACGCACACAGCTGGGACCTTGGTGACGTTCAGGATTAAAAGCTGAACAAATGTCTCTGTTGTTGGAAACTTCCCTAAAATGTTTTATGGTCTTATTTGAACAAAGTGGTCACATGACTCCTTCTGATGTGACTGCAGATCTGCTGTAAGCTAGCTAGCTAACGTAGCTAACCGAGTCATTTCAGATATAGGCCTACTGACACACACTGACCGTTATGAGACAGACTGACTCTGAGACAGAGACAGTTGTTCAGCTTTATGATCCTGAACGTCGCCAAGCTGTCCGGTTCCAGATGAAAACACTTTTCTGATAATCAAGATGTGTGTTTATACCTGCAGTGTTCTGGGCTCAGGGTCCATCATCGTCTCTGTGGTACTGCAGAGACTCAGCCGCCGGGCCGAGGTCAGAATCACATACTACATACTGATATACACCTGAACACCAGCAGGAGAGGACTCTTTAAAGTAGAGACACTACATACTGATATACACCTGAACATCAGCAGGAGAGGACTCTTTAAAGTAGAGACACTACACACTGATATACACCTGAACATCAGCAGGAGAGGACTCTTTAAAGTACAGACACTACATACTGATATACACCTGAACATCAGCAGGAGAGGACTCTTTAAAGAAGAGACACTACATACTGATATACACCTGAACATCAGCAGGAGAGGACTCTTTAAAGTAGAGACACTACACACTGATATACACCTGAACATCAGCAGGAGAGGACTCTTTAAAGTACAGACACTACATCCTGATATACACCTGAACATCAGCAGGAGAGGACTCTTTAAAGTAGAGACACTACATACTGATATACACCTGAACATCAGCAGGAGAGGACTCTTTAAAGTAGAGACACTACATACTGATATACACCTGAACATCAGCAGGAGAGGACTCTTTAAAGTAGAGACACTACATACTGTATACACCTGAACATCAGCAGGAGAGGACTCTTTAAAGTAGATACACTACATACTGAAATACACCTGAACATCAGCAGGAGAGGACTCTTTAAAGTAGAGACACTACATACTGATATACACCTGAACATCAGAGGCTTAGCAGGCAGGAGAGGACTCTTTAAAGTAGAGACACTACATACTGATATACACCTGAACATCAGCAGGAGAGGACTCTTTAAAGTAGAGACACTACATACTGATATACACCTGAACATCAGCAGGAGAGGACTCTTTAAAGTAGAGACACTACATACTGATATACACCTGAACATCAGCAGGAGAGGACTCTTTAAAGTAGAGACACTACATACTGATATACACCTGAACATCAGCAGGAGAGGACTCTTTAAAGTAGAGACACTAGACACTGATATACACCTGAACATCAGCAGGAGAGGACTCTTTAAAGTAGAGACACTACATACTGATATACACCTGAACATCAGCAGGAGAGGACTCTTTAAAGTAGAGACACTACATACTGATATACACCTGAACATCAGCAGGAGGGGACTCTTTAAGAAGTATTTGAGTATCTGTTTGCTTCTGTTGTACTTTACGTATATTTTGCTGCTAATACTTGTGTACTTGTACTTTAATACTTCTCAGCTGCAGCCTCTCCTCCTGCTCAGTGTCTCCGACCTGCTGCTCGCTCTCTGCTGGATCATCGGAGCGTCGCTCTACTCCAGCAACCACAGCGCACACACACTCTGCTACCACCTGCACACTGTGGAGCAGGTACCACACACACACACACACACACACCACACACACACACACACACACACACACACACACACACACACACACACACACACGCACACACACACACACACACCATGTATACATCACTTCAGGGGACATTCCATTGACTTACATGCATTTCCTGGTGACTTATCCTAACCCTAACCAAGTCTTCACCCTAAAATGAATGATTCCCTTATGGGGACCTCCAAGTTGTCCCCATAAGGGAGGCGAGTCCCCACACGTGACTGTGTAAACAGACGTAGGCACACACACACACACACACACACACACACACTTTCTGAAATGCACATGCTGAGGTCTCAAACAGTGAAATATCAGAATGTATTCCAGATATAAGTGGTGCGGGCTGTGCATCCACTACAGACACACTTCACATGGGGAACATCTCAACTTCCTCTTTCAACTGATGTAGAAAAACAACTAAAAATCCAACACAACTTTCTGCTTCATCGGCAAAACCTGCAGTTCTCACCGTTTCATCCTGAAAGTGGATTCAACGTCCTCAAACATCTCAAAGACCACTCCGAACGTGTCCAAATCCATGTCCACGCTCGAGCTGCGTTCTGCATATCAGTCTGTCTTCAGCTCACAGAGTCCTGTTGTGAACCCTGAGCTGTTGAGGACCCCAACAGTGTTATATACACATAGGGTCTCCAGCTCATAGAAACTGCCGGATGCTAACCTGCAGATGCTGGGACACTTGATCAATTAGTATAAGTTGAGTTAAGTAGCGTTGATGCAGACACTAGTTGAACAATGGCTTGGCTGATTTGGAACATGTTGTAGTTTTGTGTGTTTCTTGTTTCCGTTAAGTGGGAAATAAGTATTTGTGTGTTTCTCTTATTATCCTAAGATACTGTTAAGTTTGGCTGTGAAAAGAAAGATGAAGGACAGACCATCTATTTCGACTTACCGGTCATATAAGATGACTTTCTTCTCCCCTGCTCCTCGTCGGTCAATGGTGTGTTTACAGAGACATGTTTTGTTAATTGTTATACATTAAGTTTTGCATACCATGAAGGGAACAAATTCAAATCAAGAGGAAAATGTAAATGAAAGTCGTCCACACTAGACGTAATAATGTTAATCCTGTGCTCTCTATATCCAATGGCCCAACTCTACTCATGGTAGTCAGAATCAGTCCACAGAGAACAGGTATGACCACTCTCTGGTTGAAGCTGCCCTGTCAGAAATGGATTCAGCATCCTCGATAACCCCGACAGGTTAGCATCCGGCAGTTTCTATGAGCTGGAGACCCTGCTGTACATTTCTAATTCTCACTAAGCTATTAGAGAGCAAGAGTCCAGAGTCAGGAAGGGGAGAGCAGCTTTCCTGACCTACATGTGTGTCAGCGGGTGCTTCATCTCTGTGTGTGTGTGTGTGTGTGTGTGAGAAGTGATTTGACCCACAACTTCACCCTGTTGTTGTTCTGGCAGGTTCTGTACATGGCGTCCTTCTTCTACACGCTCAACTACGTGTTCAACCTGTACCGAGGGATCAGTGAGCAGCACTACAGCTGCAGGGACGGATACGTGCAGGTAGAGCCGCGTGCAACATTCAAAGGTTTATCGAGGCACTTTCCAGAGCTCAGGTGTTTATCGGTCTTATGGAAGTACACTCCTACACACTGCATTGTACCACCTTTACCTGTTACAGGGTGACCCTCACTTCCTGTCCAGCGGAAAGCTCTCCAGGTTATTTTGTCAAATTTGTGAGATTTTTACGTGTTGAGAAATACTTAAGCTAAATTCGACATCCAAAGAAAAATGACGAGGGAAACATTTGAAAATAATTGCGAGAAATATACGAAACATATAAATAAAAAATGCAAAATAAATATTTGAAGGCAGACGGAAACATTTGTGAGTTAAATCAAAATATATATATAAAAAATCTGTGAAAAATATCCTGAAAAAGCATGTTACCAATCGTTTAAAAACAGTCCCTTAATGCAAAGACACTCTGCCCAGTTCATCTTATTCTTCCGTGAATTTAAAGTATTTTTTAATAATAATTTCCCGTCTTTCTGCGCAGTTTTCCAACAGAGTGAGCACTGCTGGTAAGATCACTGCAGTGCTGTCAGGGTGAGTACAGCGGAGGTGCGATGCCTATAACCCTGACCCTCTCATAAAGATGAATGTGCGTTAATGGGTGACTGCGATCTAAATGTCTCTCAGGCTGTCTCCTGTGCTGCTGATGACGCCTGTGTTCATACAAGGATCCCTCAGCCAATGTGAAACCAACTTCAGCGAGCCCTACAGGTCAGAGACGATTATTAAGAAAGTGTGTGAAGTTTGTTTTCTTTGAAATGTTCTGTGCGTTTGATTTGACCAGAGAGGGTAAAAGTACACACATCCTTTACTCGAGTAGAAGTGCAGATACTCGTGTTTAAAAATACTCTGGTGAAAGTAGAAGTACTGACTAAACTTCTAGGTATTTGTGTTCAACATGTAAGAAGTAGAAAGTACAGGTATTTGTGTTCAACATGTAAGAAGTAGAAAGTACAGGTATTTGTGTTCAACATGTAAGAAGTAGAAAGTACAGGTATTTGGGTTCAACATGTAAGAAGTAGAAAGTACAGGTATTTGTGTTCAACATGTAAGAAGTAGAAAGTACAGGTATTTGAGTTCAACATGTAAGAAGTAGAAAGTACAGGTATTTGGGTTCAACATGTAAGAAGTAGAAAGTACAGGTATTTGAGTTCAACATGTAAGAAGTAGAAAGTACAGGTATTTGTGTTCAACATGTGAGAAGTAGAAAGTACAGGTATTTGTGTTCAAAATGTAAGAAGTAGAAAGTACAGGTATTTGTGTTCAACATGTAAGAAGTAGAAAGTACAGGTATTTGTGTTCAACATGTAAGAAGTAGAAAGTACAGGTATTTGTGTTCAACATGTAAGAAGTAGAAAGTACAGGTATTTGTGTTCAACATGTAAGAAGTAGAAAGTACAGGTATTTGTGTTCAACATGTAAGAAGTAGAAAGTACAGGTATTTGTGTTCAACATGTATGAAGTAGAAAGTACAGGTATTTGTGTTCAACATGTAAGAAGTAGAAAGTACAGGTATTTGGGTTCAACATGTAAGAAGTAGAAAGTACAGGTATTTGGGTTCAACATGTAAGAAGTAGAAAGTACAGGTATTTGGGTTCAACATGTAAGAAGTAGAAAGTACAGGTATTTGGGTTCAACATGTAAGAAGTAGAAAGTACAGGTATTTGGGTTCAACATGTAAGAAGTAGAAAGTACAGGTATTTGGGTTCAACATGTAAGAAGTAGAAAGTACAGGTATTTGGGTTCAACATGTAAGAAGTAGAAAGTACAGGTATTTGGGTTCAACATGTAAGAAGTAGAAAGTATAGGTATTTGTGTTCAACATGTAAGAAGTAGAAAGTACAGGTATTTGGGTTCAACATGTAAGAAGTAGAAAGTACAGGTATTTGGGTTCAACATGTAAGAAGTAGAAAGTACAGGTATTTGTGTTCAACATGTAAGAAGTAGAAAGTACAGGTATTTGGGTTCAACATGTAAGAAGTAGAAAGTACAGGTATTTGAGTTCAACATGTAAGAAGTAGAAAGTACAGGTATTTGGGTTCAACATGTAAGAAGTAGAAAGTACAGGTATTTGAGTTCAACATGTAAGAAGTAGAAAGTACAGGTATTTGTGTTCAACATGTGAGAAGTAGAAAGTACAGGTATTTGTGTTCAAAATGTAAGAAGTAGAAAGTACAGGTATTTGTGTTCAACATGTAAGAAGTAGAAAGTACAGGTATTTGTGTTCAACATGTAAGAAGTAGAAAGTACAGGTATTTGTGTTCAACATGTAAGAAGTAGAAAGTACAGGTATTTGTGTTCAACATGTATGAAGTAGAAAGTACAGGTATTTGTGTTCAACATGTAAGAAGTAGAAAGTACAGGTATTTGTGTTCAACATGTAAGAAGTAGAAAGTACAGGTATTTGTGTTCAACATGTAAGAAGTAGAAAGTACAGGTATTTGTGTTCAACATGTAAGAAGTAGAAAGTACAGGTGTTTGTGTTCAACATGTAAGAAGTAGAAAGTACAGGTATTTGGGTTCAACATGTATGAAGTAGAAAGTACAGGTATTTGTGTTCAACATGTATGAAGTAGAAAGTACAGGTATTTGTGTTCAACATGTAAGAAGTAGAAAGTACAGGTATTTGTGTTCAACATGTAAGAAGTAGAAAGTACAGGTATTTGTGTTCAACATGTATGAAGTAGAAAGTACAGGTATTTGTGTTCAACATGTAAGAAGTAGAAAGTACAGGTATTTGGGTTCAACATGTAAGAAGTAGAAAGTACAGGTATTTGGGTTCAACATGTAAGAAGTAGAAAGTACAGGTATTTGGGTTCAACATGTAAGAAGTAGAAAGTACAGGTATTTGGGTTCAACATGTAAGAAGTAGAAAGTACAGGTATTTGGGTTCAACATGTAAGAAGTAGAAAGTACAGGTATTTGGGTTCAACATGTAAGAAGTAGAAAGTACAGGTATTTGGGTTCAACATGTAAGAAGTAGAAAGTATAGGTATTTGTGTTCAACATGTAAGAAGTAGAAAGTACAGGTATTTGGGTTCAACATGTAAGAAGTAGAAAGTACAGGTATTTGGGTTCAACATGTAAGAAGTAGAAAGTACAGGTATTTGAGTTCAACATGTAAGAAGTAGAAAGTACAGGTATTTGGGTTCAACATGTAAGAAGTAGAAAGTACAGGTATTTGGGTTCAACATGTAAGAAGTAGAAAGTACAGGTATTTGTGTTCAACATGTATGAAGTAGAAAGTACAGGTATTTGTGTTCAACATGTAAGAAGTAGAAAGTACAGGTATTTGGGTTCAACATGTAAGAAGTAGAAAGTATAGGTATTTGTGTTCAACATGTAAGAAGTAGAAAGTACAGGTATTTGTGTTCAACATGTAAGAAGTAGAAAGTACAGGTATTTGGGTTCAACATGTGAGAAGTAGAAAGTACAGGTATTTGTGTTCAACATGTAAGAAGTGGAAAGTACAGGTATTTGGGTTCAACATGTAAGAAGTAGAAAGTACAGGTATTTGGGTTCAAAATGTAAGAAGTTAAACAAAAAAGTCGTCAGAAAAATAAGTAGTGGAGTAAAGTACTGATACCAGAAAGATGTACTTAAGTACAGTAACAAAGTATTTCCACTCCAATACTTCCCACCTCCGGATTTGATCCTCACTGTGACCCGTACCTGTACAGGTGTCTTCTGATGCACACTGGAGCGCTGTTCCTCACCTCAGAGCAGCAGCCAATCAGAGCCTGCCATCTGCTGCACGCCTACCGCAGCACGCTCTTCCTCGTCTCCTTCCTCCTCAGCCTGCTCAGCATCATAGTGAGTGAACACACCTGAGGGTTAAGCTATACTTTATATTATTAAAGGTCACCTATTGTGCAAAATCCACTTCTTCATGTCTCTTCCACATCAACATGTGTCCCCTCTTCTTCATGTCTCTTCCACATCAACATGTGTCCCCTCTTCTTCATGTCTCTTCTACATCAACATGTGTCCCCTCTTCTTCATGTCTCTTCTACATCAACACGCGTCCCCTCTTCTTCATGTCTCTTCTACATCAACACGTGTCCCCTCTTCTTCATGTCTCTTCTACCTCAACACGTGTCCCCTCTTCTTCATGTCTCTTCTACATCAACTATCTATCTATCTATCTATCTATCTAGGTCCAAAAATAGCAAAGACACATGTTTGAAGAACCCATCCATAACTACTTAAACGCCCAACAACACTTTATAATTCAGAGACGATCAACAATTAAACCCAGAAATCATGAAAACATTAATTTAAGGAGCTAAACCAGTTAACCATCAAGTCCTCCCAGTGTAGAAGAAACCAGCAGATATTTGGCTTTTTACACTCCTAAAAAAGACTAATAAATGTTTCCATGACCAACCGTCTTTCTGAGGATGGACTAAGACAGGTTTAGTCTCCACATGAAATAGCTCTCGTCTCGTTCCTCTCTGCAGGAGCTGGTGGTGAAGTCTCGGCGTCTCTACCGGCGCGTGGTGACCTCTGCAGGTTACCTAGGCAACCAACAGAGGGCGTGCGTCCACCTGATGGAGCGGCGCATGCTGCTGTTCCCCCTGGTGTTCCTGCTCTGCTGGGGGCCAGGTGAGACCCCCGGGAAGTGCTCCGGACTCTGAGGAGAATATTCCTAGTGGCCAAACGGCGGTACCTCAACCTCCGTATCAGTCCGTGGCATCACTGGGCTCAAAGATACTTTTCCCAATAGAGCGGTGCAGGGATGACGTATTTTTATAGGCCGACCCTGAAGTAAGCTTTAAGGGTTCCCTCGACAAAAAAGCAACGGGGTTCCTCCATAGGATTTTGGAAAAATAAGGTCTGTGGAAAACAAACCTGTTTGATAGATGCACGTTTTGTTCAGCCGAAAAATCTCCACATGTCTACCCTACTTTTATAATGTTCTAATCATAACTCTAATGTCCAGAAGCAAAATGCTAACATTATGCTATAAAGGAACTACAGCCGAGTCCAGCAGCAAAATGGTACGAGTTGAAGCGTTTGTTTGAACAGTCTGCAGGAGGCAGGGACTTGCTTTCAAGCAGAACAGGGCAAACAAACTTAGAGGAGTGTTTACGTGTTCGGCGTAATGACTTACAGCGGCCTCCACGACTTCTGTTCAATCAGGAGAGACGGTTTTGATGAATGGATAGTTGGGTTCGGTCTGAAGGGGAGGAGCTTGACCCTGGTGGTGGTGAATGGATAGTTGGGTTCGGTCTGAAGGGGAGGAGCTTGACCCTGGTGGTGGTGAATGGATGGTTGGGGTCGGTCTGAAGGGGAGTGGCTTAGCTTGACCCTGGTGGTGGTGAATGGATGGTTGGGGTCGGTCTGAAGGGGAGGAGCTTGACCCTGGTGGTGGTGAATGGATAGTTGGGGTCGGTCTGAAGGGGAGGGGCTTAGCTTGACCCTGGTGGTGGTGAATGGATGGTTGGGGTCGGTCTGAAGGGGAGGGGCTTAGCTTGACCCTGGTGGTGGTGAATGGATAGTTGGGGTCGGTCTGAAGGGGAGTGGCTTAGCTTGACCCTGGTGGTGGTGAATGGATAGTTGGGGTCGGTCTGAAGGGGAGTGGCTTAGCTTGACCCTGGTGGTGGTGAATGGATAGTTGGGGTCGGTCTGAAGGGGAGGGGCTTAGCTTGACCCTGGTGGTGGTGAATGGATAGTGGGGTCAGTCTGAAGGGGAGGAGCTTAGCTTGACCCTGGTGGTGGTGAATGGATAGTTGGGGTCGGTCTGATAGGCTTTTGCGAATAGAGCGAAGTGATTGGTTAAGCTGGGGAGTGACGCCTCCGATCACTTATTGAGAGGAGAGAGAGAGATGTAAAATAGAAATATTAAATGAAGAGTAAAGACGGTCTTCCTGGTTGAACTTGCGCTGAGCTTCTGTAGTCCTATTCAGCCACTTGTTAACAACCATCGTTTTTCAGACACGTCAACTCTTCAGAAATCACCAGTGAGGTCACTGCTGATGATTTAATGTCGTAGAACAAAACGTGATCCGTCTCTTCAATGTGTCTCAACCACAGACCTGATTTCCAGCTATTTTCCAAACTCCTATGGAGAGATCCCATTGGCTCTGAGACGAGGGGACCGGAAGTGGAGAAATGCTGACTCACTTCTGGGTTTTAGGACTCGTCACTGCACCTCTCGGTAAAAGTAGAAGTACTCAGATCTTGTACTTGAGTAAAAGTAGAAGTACCAGAGTGTAGGAATACTCTGTTACAGTGAAAGACCTGCATTCAAAATGTTCCTCAAGTGAAAGTAGGAAAGTATTCTCATCTAAATATAGTGAAAGACAGTGAAAGTAGTCGTTGTGCAGATTGGTCCATTTCAGAATAATATCTATGATATGTTTTATAATGATTGATCATGAAAGTGTTCTCAAAGCTGGTGAAGGTGCAGCTAGTTTGAAGTACTTTGTAGACTGCAGGGTAGCTGGTGAAGGTGCAGCTAGTCTGAATGGCTTTGTAGACTGCAGGGTAGCTGGTGAAGGTGCAGCTAGTCTGAAGTGCTTTGTAGGCTGCAGGGTAGCTGGTGGATTTACTCCAGGTGGAACTAAAGTCTGATTCAACACTTGGTTATATTTCACATCCTTCATCCACATCTGAGAAGTAACTAAAGGTATAAATACATGGAGTGGAGTGAAAGTACACCATGTACATCTGAACTGTAGAGGAGTAGAAATACACAGTAGCATAAACACAGAACATAAGGGAAGACAGACCTAAATACACATGAGACTAATCACACAGCTGGGGGGGGGGGAAGGTGAACACAACGAGGAGACAATCAGGCACAGGAAGTAAAACCAGACAAGACGGAAAATACCTTTCAAAGTCAAACTGGAAACTATAAACACAACCCCAGAGTCAGGACAGTTAGCTGGGGATTTTACCACAAACATTTATTACTTAACAGATAAGCTTTGCAGGATTCTGAGTTCTTACAGGTCTGACCGTGTGTGTGTGTGTGTGTGTGTGTGTGTGTCCTCAGCGGTGTGTCTGGTGTGTCTCCGGATGGTGAGTCCTGTAGCCAGTCAGGGGATCGTCGGGGTCGTCCTCTACGTCTCTGAGGTCAGTCCGAGGTCACGGGGTCAAAGTGGAAAACAGCACTCTGTAGACCTGGAAACATTTATCTGTGTGTTGTGTGTCTTTATGGGTGATGTGTCTCATTGTGTGTCTTTATGGGTGATGTGTCTCATTGTGTGTCTTTATGGGTGATGTGTCTCTTTTGTGGCTCATTGTGTGTCTTTGATGTAGTGATGTGTCGTTTTGTGGGTCAGAAGTGGATCATCTTCAATGACCTCCACAATTGTCCAAATCAGCCAAGCCATTTCTTTTAGCATATGACAATGAAGCTAACTGTGTAAATGTCCCAACATCTGCAGCTTAGCATCCGGCAGTTTCTATGTGCTGGAGACCCTACTCTACATTTCTAAAATATAACTTGGGGGTCTCAACATATGTTCAAAGTTCTGGCATCTAGACTCATATTAGGCATTTCTTTGTGGACTTCTTGTGTCTCTTTGTGTGAAATGTGTCCTCCGTCCTCAGGCCTTCAGCTCGCCCTCTCAAGGTTTCCTCAACTGTCTTCTGTACGGCTGGACTCGAGCTCGTCTGCGCCGCGGGGGGACGAGCGTCTTCTGTCGAGACGTGGACACCCAGACGCCTCTGCTGAGATCTCAGAAGAAGAGAAGCTACCAGACCCTGAGAGACCTCTGAGGCAGGAAGTGAGAGTGGAGAGGAGCGTTTCTCTGAGAGGGAAACCCCGCGGCTGGCAGCGACACCACGCTCCCTCTCGTCCTGAAACACTGAGGCGAGGCAAAGAGGAAGAGGGAGACGCTGGGGGGGAACACCCACGCAGAAAACAGGATGTGAAATAGACCTCACAGGTGCTTCAAACTGTCACCGGACCCTCTGACACACAAGGCCACCTTATTTATAGAGCACCTTTCGACACGAGGCATTCAAAGGGCTTTAGAAAAGTGAATGCATAATTCATCTCTTCTCTTTTCTCAGATGAATGTATGGTCCTTGAAAGACATAATAGAAAGACATTCAGAGCATAAAACATGAATAAAAGTGCAGTTTAAGATGTGAATAGTTCAGTTAAAAGTCTTCAGCCTGGATTTAGAAGTAGTCGCAGCGGACCTGCAGGTTTCTGGGAGTTTGTTCCAGATATTTGGAAACACCTGTCACCAGATCCTCCCAGTCCTCGCCCCCTAGTCTTCCTGTGGGATTAGAGCTATTTTGACGCTTTTCTAACTCTGCAGTCTGTAAACAGAGAATATTCCACTCGAGATTCAAAGGTTGTATCACCATAAGCTCAGCAGCTACATCCTTCTGACCTGAGCTCCTTGAGTAGTAGTTTTAGTGAACACATTTCAACAACAAGAGCTCTTTCAAAATGCTCCAACATAGAAAGCAGGTCTCTGTCCAGTGTCCTGCGGGACAGGCTTTCCTGAGAGACGGACTCATCGTTTACATTTGGCTCAGATCTGAGCGTTTTGAACCGACACAGGAGTGACGCCCCCCCCACCTCGTCCTCGCTCTGCGTTCCTGCTGACCCACCGAGCAGAAACTGTGACGCACGGGCTGACCTCGCTCATTACGGGATGCAAAGATTGGACACCAGCCCTCCTCCGCATGCTGTGGGCGCTTCGCCAGAACCTGCAGGGGAACAATGCACTTCCTCTTTAATAGATGGAACAATGCACTTCCTCTTTAATAGATGGAACAATGCACTGTTGATTTAGAATGAAATAAAATACAATCAAATCAAATGGGGGGAGATGGGTCATTCTTTAATGTGCTGAAAGTGCCATGTCTGCAAAACAATCCATAAATAAAATCAAAAAAGTTAAATATAATTGAATAAAATACAATTTAAATACTGCAGTTCATAATGTCGCGTCTCATCAATCTAGTACATTTGATTCCATAATTGATTTGTTACATTTTGAAATGAATGAAATGTTCTTCCACCTGCTGTGGGGCTTTCCGCAGAGTCTGCAGGAGAACCATTCGTTTCCTCTTTCC
Organism: Harpagifer antarcticus; assembly: GCA_902827135.1. Taxonomy (NCBI): domain Eukaryota; kingdom Metazoa; phylum Chordata; class Actinopteri; order Perciformes; family Harpagiferidae; genus Harpagifer; species Harpagifer antarcticus. The sequence goes on along the minus strand of CADEHL010001500.1, from coordinate 27,725 downwards.
TCCGACTCCTCTGAAATGCCGGACGTCATGATGTCCCCGCAGGGCCGAGCTGAAACCAGTGGAGTCAAGTTTCTACATGTGGGTTCATATCAGGTCCCGCACCCATCGCTACATCTGGGACCCAGGAGATGGCGCCGTAGCAGGAGACGACCGACTGTACCACGCCGGCAATGGACCACTCTGACCCAACTGGGGGCGGTCGCTTCAAAACATCGATGAAGACGTGGGGCCTGCCAGACAGCGCTGCGTGCGAGTGCGGTGCCCTCTATATAGACCACCTGCCCTCTATCTAGACCACCTACCCTTTATATAGACCACCTACCCTCTATCTAGACCACCTGCCCTTTATATAGACCACCTGCCCTCTATCTAGACCACCTGCCCTCTATATAGACCTGACGCCTGAGGCTTTGTGTAGGACGTAGGGACGGGTGGACCTGACGCCTGAGGCTTTGTGTAGGACGTAGGGACGGGTGGACCTGACGCCTGAGGCTTTGTGTAGGACGTAGGGACGGGTGGACCTGACGCCTGAGGCTTTGTGTAGGACGTAGGGACGGGTGGACCTGACGCCTGAGGCTTTGTGTAGGACGTAGGGACGGGTGGACCTGACGCCTGAGGCTTTGTGTAGGACGTAGGGACGGGTGGACCTGACGCCTGAGGCTTTGTGTAGGACGTAGGGACGGTTGGACCTGACGCCAGAGGCTTTGTGTAGGACGTAGGGACGGTTGGACCTGACGCCTGAGGCTTTGTGTAGGACGTAGGGACGGTTGGACCTGACGCCTGAGGCTTTGTGTAGGACGTAGGGACGGTTGGACCTGACGCCAGAGGCTTTGTGTAGGACGTAGGGACGGTTGGACCTGACGCCTGAGGCTTTGTGTAGGACGTAGGGACGGTTGGACCTGACGCCCGAGGCTTTGTGTAGGACGTAGGGACGGGTGGACCTGACGCCCGAGGCTTTGTGTAGGACGTAGGGACGGTTGGACCTGACGCCCGAGGCTTTGTGTAGGACGTAGGGACGGTTGGACCTGACGCCCGAGGCTTTGTGTAGGACGTAGGGACGGTTGGACCTGACGCCCGAGGCTTTGTGTAGGACGTAGGGACGGGTGGACCTGACGCCCGAGGCTTTGTGTAGGACGTAGGGACGGTTGGACCTGACGCCCGAGGCTTTGTGTAGGACGTAGGGACGGTTGGACCTGACGCCCGAGGCTTTGTGTAGGACGTAGGGACGGGTGGACCTGACGCCCGAGGCTTTGTGTAGGACGTAGGGACGGGTGGACCTGACGCCCGAGGCTTTGTGTAGGACGTAGGGACGGTTGGACCTGACGCCCGAGGCTTTGTGTAGGACGTAGGGACGGGTGGACCTGACGCCCGAGGCTTTGTGTAGGACGTAGGGACGGGTGGACCTGACGCCCGAGGCTTTGTGTAGGACGTAGGGACGGGTGGACCTGACGCCTGAGGCTTTGTGTAGGACGTAGGGACGGGTGGACCTGACGCCTGAGGCTTTGTGTAGGACGTAGGGACGGTTGGACCTGACGCCTGAGGCTTTGTGTAGGACGTAGGGACGGGTGGACCTGACGTCAGAAGACAAGCAGAACAACTTCAGCGACAGCATGAGCTGAAGCAGAGAGACCACACGGCTGCAAAGAGAAATGTTTTCATCAGAGACGCTGACAGAGGACCTGTCTTTCACTTGTCTCAGGGGATGTGGGTCACCTATTATGCTAAACCCACAACAAAGACTCTCTCTCTTTTTCTCCTGATCCATTTCTATTGAAACCTGAAAATGAGCTGATCAGATTTTGGCCACTTTATGACATCACATGTCACATGACGCTTTTATCCGAAGCGACTAACATACTCAGTCCTGAGGTCAATCCCCACTGGAGCACTTTGGGGTGAAGTGTCTCAGGGACACAACGACATGCTGGCTGCAGTGGGGTTTGAACCTGTGACCAACTGATCCAACACCAACGCACCACCCACTGCACCACACGCCTCCTTTATGATGTCATAACAATGTGTTGTCTTGTGTAACCATTATACCCCCCCCACCTGAATCCCCTCCTAGAGCACCACTGAGTTCTTTGTAACCAAATCTCTCTCAGAGGGGCGTGGGGAGGGGCTCCTTATTTTCATCTGAAGTAACAGACAGAGAATCAGCACTTTGGAAACAGGGCTGAAACAGAGGGGATTATGGGTAATGCTGCAATGATCTGTTTGGTGTTTCAGCCAATCAGAGACAGGCTCTGGATATATCAGAGAGCTGTGACATGTTGATGAAGGAGAGGAGAATAGAGACCTTCCAGTCACAAAGCTCTGGTGAATTATGTAACGTGTTTACGTAATAAACAGAAACCTCTCTGTGTGATATAATGAGCCTCTGCTCCTGAACATCACACACTCAACACACACTCAACAAACACTCTGTTGTTTCCTGCAGAGGCCACGAACACGTCACTGCACAGATTTGTTTTCAAATGTTTCAAAGAGTCTCAAAAACGTGCTCGAATATTCTAAGCATATCTGTACTTTCATTTCTTTTTAATGCACAATTATATTTTTATTTCTTAAACACGTTTTTTGATTTTATAAAATCTTTTAATTCACATTTTTATTTGATTTATTTCATTTTTAGTAATTGACATTATTATTTTAATTTTATGTATTTGTATGAATATTTTTATTTGATCTTTTGAATGGACTTTTTTTTAAATAGAGCTCCGTCACGAAACCCACATGTTCTTGCGATAAGGTTTTCTGAAGCGCCTCTATTCACCTACAGGTTCTTAGTCTCTGCCGCAGCACTCTGACATCTAGCAGTAAACATCGCCCTCTGGTGGAAAAACAATCACATGAGAACCTTTTGGAGTCTCCCTTTAATTATCCGTTCCTCACAGGCACGCGTATTAAAGTGTGTATCAGCAACTTGAAAGAGCTTTACAACAAACACTAAAAGCATCGCCACAAAAAACACTCGTCAAAGAGCCGAGAGAAAAGCAGAAATGAGAACAAGGTGGGTGTGAAATAAAAGAATGGAAGTCAAGAGCAGCGTGAAAAATTACTGTCCCATCATCCTCCGAGATGCCAGGTGACAGTTGTCGAAGAAGAGGCTGTAGTCGGTGCCGCCGACCGCCACGAAGTCAGCGACTTTCTTCGTCCCCTGGAAATCCAGCGTCCGAACGACCTGGAGTAACAGGCACATATAAACAGGCCATATTGTGTTCCCGTCCTGTGTTCAATCAATCAATCAATGTTTAGTGATATAGCCCAATATCACAAATGCTACATCTGTCTCAGTGGCCTTTAAAGGTCACCTATCGTGCTATTTTTAGGCAATAGCATAGGTCTCAGAAATATAATATATAAATGTCTATGAAGTGTTTTGCTCCAAACACCAAACAGATCATTCTAGCCATGCCTCATATCCCTCTGTTTCACTTCCTGTTTCTAAAGTGCTGATTTGGGGGTAAAGCTTTAAAGAGGAGGGGTCTGAGCTCATGCGGGACCCGGCAGCTACCGTCTAAACTAAATGCTGCCGTGATGAAACGCCATATCATGGATTATCAAGGATCTGAAACAGTCTGGAGCTCAAAGGCTTTCTCTCTTGCCGGTTATACCACAAGGTGAGTTCCTTTTTACTTCCTGCTTCTTCACACACATGCTCTCCAGTACAGGTTAGCTCTGAGTGTTAGCGATGCTAATCTAAACACCGACCATATTACGTCCAAAACAGTCGGGCATTGTTTCTGATAGCAACTTTCTGATTGGGCCGTGGGTCCACATTCCAGAAAGTGCATTTTGCATGATAGGTCCCCTTTAAAGTTTGTACAGAATATCAATACCACATTACACAGAGGTGGGAAGTAGTGGAGTACAAATACTTCGTTACTGTACTTAAGTACATTTTTCTGGTATCAGTACTTTACTCAACTACTTATATTTCTGACGACTTTTTATTTCTACTTCTTACATGTTGAACTCAAATACCTGTACTTTCTACTTCTTACATGTTGAACACAAATACCTGTACTTTCTACTTCTTACATGTTGAACACAAATACCTGTACTTTCTACATGTTGAACACAAAAACCTGTACTTTCTACTTCTCACATGTTGAACACAAATACCTGTACTTTCTACTTCTCACATGTTGAACACAAATACCTGTACTTTCTACTTCTTACATGTTGAACACAAATACCTGTACTTTCTACATGTTGAACACAAAAACCTGTACTTTCTACTTCTCACATGTTGAACTCAAATACCTGTACTTTCTACTTCTTATATGTTGAACTCAAATACCTGTACTTTCTACTTCTTATATGTTGAACTCAAATACCTGTACTTTCTACTTCTCACATGTTGAACCCAAATACCTGTACTTTCTACTTCTTACATGTTGAACACAAAAACCTGTACTTTCTACTTCTCACATGTTGAACTCAAATACCTGTACTTTCTACTTCTTATATGTTGAACTCAAATACCTGTACTTTCTACTTCTTATATGTTGAACTCAAATACCTGTACTTTCTACTTCTCACATGTTGAACCCAAATACCTGTACTTTCTACTTCTTACATGTTGAACACAAATACCTGAACTTTCTACTTCTCACATGTTGAACCCAAATACCTGTACTTTCTACTTCTTACATGTTGAACTCAAATACCTGTACTTTCTACTTCTTACATGTTGAACTCAAATACCTGTACTTTCTACTTCTTACATGTTGAACCCAAATACCTGTACTTTCTACTTCTTACATGTTGAACTCAAATACCTGTACTTTCTACATGTTGAACTCAAATACCTGTACTTTCTATTTCTTACATGTTGAACTCAAATACCTGTACTTTCTACTTCTTACATGTTGAACCCAAATACCTGTACTTTCTACTTCTTACATGTTGAACTCAAATACCTGTACTTTCTACTTCTCTCATTTTCCAAACAGCTGGTTCCTTTAGTCTGAATGTGTGTTTGATGCGTGATCATTATTCTTTAGAGTCATTGCGTGCCTATTGATTTGAACACGATCCGTGTATCCATCATTTCCTGGTCTTCTCTAAAGAAGAGGGACCAATGGAAACGTTGTCATGTTGCCGTTGTTCAGCATGGAAACATTCATTAGCTAACAATGACATTATTGTTCTATTAATATAAAGGGAGGTCAGGTACTCTTTAAAGCAGCTGCTAGTTATGGATACTTTTTACTGAAGTACACTTCAAAGCCTATTTACTTTTACTTGAGTAAAGAAGTTTAGTCAGTACTTCTACTTTCACCAGAGTATTTTTAAACATGAGTATCTGTACGTCTACTTGAGTAAAGGATGTGTGTACTTTCGCCATCTCTGACAGTACGACCCCCTCTGTCCTCTGACCCTCACATCGAACACTTCCAAAGAAACCCAGTTATTGGGATAAATGAAGAAACCTGGAGGAGAAAAAGAGGAGGATCCCTCTCCAGGAGGACAGACGTGAAATGGATGCTGTGTGTAAATTGAAAAGATAATTCACATACTATAGGCGTTAGTGCATGTAAATGGTCTGCAAAGGCTAAAATGTACCTGCCAGGCGGAGCTCATGTGCCGGGCGTCGACCACCACGGTGTTGGAGGAGACGCCATAGTCTCCTCCCTTATGGACGAGCCACTGGGAGCCATCCGCCAGCGTCACTCTGAGACACACAGGAGGGACCATTATTATACATTGATGTTAATTATTCATCACGCAGCAGGGCAAGCTCAGCCAGCAAGGGGACCGCAGTATTCAGGAGAACAATTAAGATTCATTCAATTTAATTAAATTCAAATGGAAAAAGTCATAAATTAACCCTAATGTTAAGTTCAATTAATTATAAATGAAATGAAGTTAAGTAAAAACAGAATCAGTAATAAAATAACATAAATAAAATATAATAAATAAAATAAATAACTTCAATTAAAAGTACGTTTAAATGAAAAAGAAATACTGAAAAACCAAATCATAAAAGGTTCAAATGTGTTGTTGCTCATTTAACATGTATTTTAAAATGTCATTCTGCTAATAAACTCCATCTCGACCCGTTAGGAGTGGATTCCCTTGGATTAAATAACCAATCGGCTGTCTGTAATGAGGGGTGTGAAGAAGGGGTTCTGACCTGACTCCAGAGTGGCTGAGGGGCCCGATCCGCACGGACTGTCCGTCCAGGGGCCTCTTCAGACGCTCCGCCTTGAACACCGGGGAGTTGTAGATGCGCCGGAGCTCTGACCCCGAGAGGTCGTGGCTGTGGGAGGTCGTGCCGCCTGAAACACATCAGCGTTCATCTTTAAAACAAAGCTCGTTCTTTAGAGTTTCACGTTTCAAAATTCAAGGCTTTTATTGTCATTTGTACATAGCTACAGCGCAGATATGACGAGGACAATCTGTCACAAAACTAGGGCCATCAGGGTGGGTGGAGGGGGTCTGGAGGACGGGTTTGGGCTGACAGAGATGGAACTCGAGAGGGGGACTCGAGAGGAGACTTGAGAGGTGACTTGAAAGGAGGCTTGAGAGGTGACTCGAGGGGGAACTTGAGAGGAGACTTGAGACGGTCGGTTCGCCAACAGAACACGGGGGGCTGGAGTCGGCCTTAATGCCGATAGGGCACAGGGAGCTGGCGTCGGCCGGTACGCCGACAGAACACGGGGAGCTGGCGTCGAAACCATGGCTGCTGGGGCCAGAACTGGGACCGGAACCATGGCTGCTGGGGCCAGAACTGGGGCCGGAACCATGGCTGCTGGGGCCAGAACTGGGGCCGGAACCATGGCTGCTGGGGCCAGAACTGGGGCCGGAACCATGGCTGCTGGGGCCTGTCCTGGGGCTGGAACCACGGCTGCTGGGGCCAGAACTGGGGCCGAAACCATGGCTGCTGGGGCCTGTACTGGGGCTGGAACCATGGCTGCTGGGGCCAGAACTGGGGCTGAAACCATGGCTGCTGGGGCCTGTACTGGGGCTGGAACCATGGCTGCTGGGGCCAGAACTGGGGCTGAAACCATGGCTGCTGGGGCCTGTACTGGGGCTGGAACCATGGCTGCTGGGGCCAGAACTGGGGCTGAAACCATGGCTGCTGGGGCCTGTACTGGGGCTGGAACCATGGCTGCTGGGGCCTGTACTGGGGCTGGAACCATGGCTGCTGGGGCCAGAACTGGGGCTGAAACCATGGCTGCTGGGGCCTGTACTGGGGCTGGAACCATGGCTGCTGGGGCCAGAACTGGGGCTGAAACCATGGCTGCTGGGGCCTGTACTGGGACTGGAACCATGGCTGCTGGGGCCTGTACTGGGGCTGGAACCATGGCTGCTGGGGCCTGTACTGGAGCATTGGGAGCCAGGGAGCCAGCATGGCTGGGGCTAGCAGGCAGGGGATAACACACCAAGAGGAAATCCAAAATCCAGCCAGGTAAGAATTTCACTAAGCCTGGCTTCTCCGTAGCCATCTGGCGCGCCTCTGCCAGAGCTGCTCTCGCTGCTGAACCCCGGACGCTCCCCTCCATCGATCAGAGCAGTTAGCCAAAAAAAAGGAAAAATCCAATCATTCCTGCTCAAAAGGATCTGCTGGGCCCGTATCTGGTTAGTTCCTTCTGTCAAGGATGAGCGAAGCAGGCAGGACCCAAAGGCAGATTTCTCAGAAAAAACACCTTTATTTCAAGGTTTAAAGAAACAAACGTGGCCAAAACAGAACTCTCACCCCGTGAACAACGTCCAACTACAACAAGGAACTAACCAAGACTAACAGAACCTAAATGCACACATGACTAATCAAACAAACAAGAGACAGGTGAGGAAGCAGGAGAAAACACAGGGGCACCAGGTGAACACAATCAGGTAATCAGGGAGGGAAAACAGACAGAAAGCAACAGGCAAAACAGGAGGTGAACACTTTTACAAAATAAAACAGAAAAAGACAAGACAGAATACAACACAGACAGATCGTAACAGATAAGTAGTCAGATCTCTAGAGTAACAGTAGAGCTCACCCCCTCCAGAGGAAGCCTCCACAGAAAGCCCCAGCAGCAGCAGTAGAGAGCAGAGGAGCGTGATGCAGGAAGACATGTTGGATTATAATGTCAGGACACATTCAGGAGGCTTTATACCCTCCGGCCTCTCCTCCTGTCGGCTCTGATCACGCTTTCTGGAAAGTCCCGCTGATATTCATCCAAACTCAACATTTGACTTGGATGGAGGCGAGTTATTTCCAAACTGCCAACAGTAAAACCCCGGATTTCACCACTCTTCTTGGAGAGGGTTATGTACATGCAGGTTTAGTGCAAAGTGATGGACATACACCGATCAGCTACACATTACATTGCATTTAGCTGACGCTTTTATCCAAAGCGACTTACAATAAGTGCGTTCGACCAAGAAGATACAACCTTGAGGAAAGCAGAATCATAAAGTACATCAGGTTTCATAGAGCCAAACATTTCAAGTGCTACTCAGCTGGCTATAGATAAGCCAGTCCTATGTTAGTATATAAGTGCTTTGTTAGTAGGCTTAATGTCGTGTACAGGGCCGTCCCTCCCTTACGCGGCGCAATTAGTGCGGCGCGGCAGGGTTTCGACGCTGCGAGGCTCCACTAGCACTTGGCACATTCAACCCCGTCGACGCTCGCGAAACAGAGGGCCTCATCATATAACTTTGAGTGGGGCCTCAAGTTGGCCGGGGATGGCCCTGATCGTGTACGTCCCTCTTTTCCAAAACAGCCCTGACCCATGGAGGCCAGGACTCCATTACACCTCTGAGTGTCTGTGTTATCAGGCAACAAGACGTTAGCTGCAGATCCTTTAAAGGTCTCCTATCATGCAAAATGCACTTTGTGATGTCTTTTATACATAACCATGTGTCCCCGGTGTGTCCCCGGTGTGTCCCCGGTGTGTCCCCGGTGTGTCCCGGTGTGTCAGGAGACTCACAAAGTGTCCGAAAATAAACCCTCTCTCTTTTCCTCCGTACCCACATCTCTAAAAACGGGGGAACAACGGAGCTGATCCAGATTTGCAGACTTTTTTCCAGCAACTGACCCAAAATCATCACTTTCGTATCAGCTGAAAGAGAGCGGATGAGGCTAGAATGCATGATCTGTTTGGTATTTTGAGCAAAACACTTCATAGACATGTTTTTATACTTTTTTCATATATCTGAGACCTATGCTATATGTGTGTAAAGGTGTGTGAAGAGGCATGTGAACAGGTGTGTGTGTGAAGCCCCTGACACACCAATCTGACACCAAAGAACACGCCCTGACGGACCCGACTGTTGCGTCGCCTCGCGTCTCTGCGTCTTGGCCATGTGTCGCACTGGAACACACCGACAAGACTTCAGCCGACGGCCAAGAAGCACGTACGCACTGCGCATGCGTGAGTGGCACTAACTCTCCTGGCCAGCAGGCGGCGGTAGTGTGTATTCGTCATTCAAAAGAGGCAACCGGAAGACAGACTGCGTGATATATACAAACAACAAATAGCGCGCGTTCCACTTTCACTCTCGTCCATCACAGACTGTTTCACATAACGACTTATCGAAAACATGTTTAGTGCGGTACTGGAAAATGAAAAATAATAGCCGTCAGTGTGTGCCTTCTTCACTTCCGTTTCCGCTTCACATGCACTGATTCGCTAGCAAACGCCAATCGGAGTGATTTATTTGACCGACAGCCTTTGGGCGACAGCCTCCCGATTCAACATGTCGGACACACCAATCCGAGTAGAGCGGCATCATCGGCCAGACAAAATCGGCTTGGTGTGTCCGGGGCTTGAGGTGTGTGTGTGGTTAACTGTAGCAGCCTGAGCTCGCTCTTTAGCAGGTCTAAGGAAAGTAAACATTAAGGCGGTGTGCAAAAGGCTCTGCTGCTCTGAAACAAAGAGTGTCACGATCTGTCCGTGTTGTGTTTTGTCTGTCTGTTTCTGTCTTTAGTTTCCTGTTTTATTTTGTAAAGTGTTCACCCCCCGTTTCCTGCCTGTCGCTTTTTGTCTGTTTTCCCTCCCTGATTTACCCGATTGTGTTCACCTGGTGTCCCTGTGTTTTCTCCTCCCTCCTCACCTGTGTCTTGTTTGTGTGATTAGTCTTGTGCGTATTTAAGTTCTGGTTTTTCTGTCTGTCTTTGTCGGTTCGTCTTGTGTCATGACCTGGTCTGCGGTGAGTGTTCTGTTCTGTCTGTATGATTATGTAGCCTTGAAATAAAGGAGTCATTTTTGTCACTATAATCTGCATTTGGGTCCTACTTCCCACACACACCGTAACAAAGAGCTCTACCCCTGACTTTGAAATATAACTCAATGTATTTCCTGTCATTTCCACACCTTAGCAGAACAGTCTGCAATGAAATGCTGGTTCACTTCCTCCTTTGGGCACTTTAATGAGAACCAACCGCCCAACAATGTCCCTTCAGGGCCTCCGTAGTATATCAGTCAGTCTCGCCCTGTTTTCTTGAATTCTTGGAGAGAACGTACATCTCTCTAAAGTGAATGGATAACTACAAATAACAGCAAAACTCTTGATTCTATTTTATAATTACATCTGCATTTAGTAATTACCTTGTCCTTCAGAAGCACAACACGCTTACGCTGACGCTCCTTTAAGCAAGTCATTTTTAATAGTTTGCACTGAATGGATGAATTGAAGTAAAGTTTTTGAGACACATTTCTATTTCTGGCGGTGAGTTCTGCTGCGGCGTCGGCTTGTTGACTGACTGCGGCTCAAAGATCATGTTGACGAGGATTTCATAATACTATAAACCCCCTGAATCGACCAGATGTTGATCCTGAGAGCGGCTCAACTTCACACGTGATTTAAAATGTCCATCCGTCTGTTTGTCGTCTGTCTGGGGATTTCTCCTCCGGTCAACAGGAATCTTTGATATAGTGGCCTTGAAGCTGAAACTACAATACAATGCTGTTTCAGTGTTTAAATATTATCTTATTAGCTGAAATGTCATGTTTTCTCTTTTGCCTTAAAAACATTTTGTGTGTGTTTCTGAAATCTTGATGTGTGTTCACCTTCATAAACGTCTGTCTTCTGTTTCATCGTTTATTACAAACCAACTTATCAATCAGACTCACTTCGATGGAGTAAAATACAAAGCTTTCATTGTTTTTAATCCTATATATAAAATACTATATGCATTTCCATATATGATAAATATAAAAATAGAAACAGTAGCAGTCAGTCCCAGCTGCCACCTGATTGGTCGAACAATGCTTCAGGAGAACAGGAAGTGGTCTTCAGGGGAATAGGAAGTGGTCTTCAGGGGAATAGGAAGTGGTCTTCAGGAGAACAGTAAGTGGTCTTCAGGGGAATAGGAAGTGGTCTTCAGGAGAACAGGAAGTGGTCTTCAGGGGAACAGGAAGTGGTCTTCAGGGGAATAGGAAGTGGTCTTCAGGGGAACAGGAAGTGGTCTTCAGGGCAATAGGAAGTGGTCTTCAGGAGAACAGGAAGTGGTCTTCAGGGGAATAGGAAGTGGTCTTCAGTAGAACAGGAAGTGGTCTTCAGGGGAATAGGAAGTGGTCTTCAGGAGAACAGGAAGTGGTCTTCAGGGGAACAGGAAGTGGTCTTCAGGAGAACAGGAAGTGGTCTTCAGGGGAATAGGAAGTGGTCTTCAGGGGAACAGGAAGAGGTCTTCAGGGGGATAGGAAGTGGTCTTCAGTAGAACAGGAAGTGGTCTTCAGGGGAATAGGAAGTGGTCTTCAGTAGAACAGGAAGTGGTCTTCAGGGGAATAGGAAGTGGTCTTCAGGAGAACAGGAAGAGGTCTTCAGGGGAACAGCAAGTGGTCTTCAGGGGAATAGGAAGTGGTCTTCAGGAGAACAGGAAGAGGTCTTCAGGGGAACAGCAAGTGGTCTTCAGGGGAATAGGAAGTGGTCTTCAGGGGAATAGGAAGTGGTCTTCAGTAGAACAGGAAGTGGTCTTCAGGGGAATAGGAAGTGGTCTTCAGGGGAACAGGAAGTGGTCTTCAGGGGAATAGGAAGTGGTCTTCAGGGGAACAGGAAGTGGTCTTCAGGAGGACAGGAAGAGGTCTTCAGGGGAATAGGAAGTGGTCTTCAGTAGAACAGGAAGTGGTCTTCAGGGGAACAGGAAGTGGTCTTCAGGAGAACAGGAAGTGGTCTTCAGGGGAATAGGAAGTGGTCTTCAGGAGAACAGGAAGAGGTCTTCAGGGGAACAGCAAGTGGTCTTCAGGGGAACAGGAAGTGGTCTTCAGGGGAATAGGAAGTGGTCTTCAGGAGAACAGGAAGAGGTCTTCAGGGGAACAGCAAGTGGTCTTCAGGGGAATAGGAAGTGGTCTTCAGGGGAATAGGAAGTGGTCTTCAGTAGAACAGGAAGTGGTCTTCAGGGGAATAGGAAGTGGTCTTCAGGGGAACAGGAAGTGGTCTTCAGGGGAATAGGAAGTGGTCTTCAGGGGAACAGGAAGTGGTCTTCAGGAGGACAGGAAGAGGTCTTCAGGGGAATAGGAAGTGGTCTTCAGTAGAACAGGAAGTGGTCTTCAGGGGAATAGGAAGTGGTCTTCAGGGGAACAGGAAGTGGTCTTCAGGGGAACAGGAAATGGTCCTGCTGGAAGGTGCTGGAGCTGCTGGCGCTGACGCCGCCCGGCAGGTAGGAGAGATGGAGGATCGGCAGCTGAACGGAGAGACGCCGCTGCACGCTGACAGGAGACACCACACAACTGTTAAAACCACAAATCTGGATGCAAAGGATATGTGTGTGACATCCATTCAGAATACAGTGGTGCAGGGATGACCTATGGCCGACCCGGAGGTAAGCTGTAAGCACACTGTAGTTTATCGTATCATTTCACGTATTTATTGTCATACGTTTTTTCGGTTCATTTGTATATTTAGATTTAAATCATGTAAATAGTTGTCTTTATTGTTTTCCATGCTAAATAACTTTATGTTTGCAACCTCAAAGCTTATTCCTTGAATGTGTAAACGTACCTGGCAATAACCTTTATCCTGAAATCAAAGTGACTTGATATTGATGTTATGGAATTGTGGATTGCAGTCCTGTATTAGTACTTGTGTTAAAGTGACTGATTGTTTCCTCCATCACCGGGCTATGAAGTCAATGTTCTTTGCACTCACTGTTCTAGGGAGTTGATGCTGTCGGGACTCGAGGGTTTCCCCCCCGAGTTTCTGTCCTCTGAGCACACCTGAGCTGCATGAGACCAGCGAACACACCTGGCTCGACCTGCAGGAGGAACACACCAAGGAGAACTGTCATTATCACTGAGAGAACAGGTTCCATCAGGAAGGAAACACTGGAGAACTGTCATTATCACAGAGAGAACAGGTTCCACCAGGAAGGAACACTGGAGAACTGTCATTATCACAGAGAGAACAGGTTCCATCAGGAAGGAACACTGGAGAACTGTCATTATCACTGAGAGAACAGGTTCCATCAGGAAGGAACACTGGAGAACTGTCATTATCACAGAGAGAACAGGTTCCATCAGGAAGGAACACTGGAGAACTGTCATTATCACTGAGAGAACAGGTTCCATCAGGAAGGAACACTGGAGAACTGTCATTATCACAGAGAGAACAGGTTCCATCAGGAAGGAACACTGGAGAACTGTCATTATCACAGAGAGAACAGGTTCCATCAGGAAGGAACACTGGAGAACTGTCATTATCACAGAGAGAACAGGTTCCATCAGGAAGGAACACTGGAGAAACTGTCATTATCACAGAGAGAACAGGTTCCATCAGGAAGGAACACTGGAGAACTGTCATTATCACTGAGAGAACAGGTTCCATCAGGAAGGAACACTGGAGAACTGTCATTATCACAGAGAGAACAGGTTCCATCAGGAAGGAGCACTGGAGAACTGTCATTATCACAGAGAGAACAGGTTCCATCAGGAAGGAACACTGGAGAACTGTCATTATCACAGAGAGAACAGGTTCCATCATGAAGGAACACTGGAGAACTGTCATTATCACAGAGAGAACAGGTTCCATCAGGAAGGAACACTGGAGAACTGTCATTATCACAGAGAGAACAGGTTCCATCAGGAAGGAACACTGGAGAACTGTCATTATCACAGAGAGAACAGGTTCCATCAGGAAGGAACACTGGAGAACTGTCATTATCACAGAGAGAACAGGTTCCATCAGGAAGGAACCCTGGAGAACTGTAGCAGTGCATCGTCTGAAGAGTTTAAATGTATTCCTTAAGGCTAGCAGTTTCCCTCCTCCATCTTGTGACTGTGTGACTCCCTCTCTTGGATATCAGCATGTGAAGGACACTGTTCAGGAACTAGTCTCTGTATGTGATGACTCCTTCTGGAGAGGATCACAGATACATGGATCCTGAGGCTGAAGCTCAAGCCGGGGACGAGTATGATTTGGGAACCCCTACTATATTCAGACTGGTCCCAGGGGACTCCTGAGGCAACACATTCTCACTCCCAACTCGACCTATGTTGACGTTATGTGAGGGTCCCTGTCGTCACTTTCCAACACAAGGGGGCCCTTTAGCGTCGAACTTCAACTTTCGGGGAGTCCCGTTGACTTGCATAAAGCTCCCTGAACGTATGTAGTAGACGAGTTGGGATCGCGGCGAATGTTACCCCGCAGATCCATTCTCACAGCGTTTATCAACCTTTTTCTTTTCAATATCAAGCCACACTTATTGTGTTTACTTCTTTTTTTGAATTGAATAATGTAAGACTTGTGTTGCCGTCAGTTACGGGGAGAGTAGGGGCTCAGAAAACCGAAATCTGTATTGTTTCATCGTTTTTTCCTTCTAAGTTTGTATTCTTTTCTAAACCACACACTGTTATTTACTCAACAATAACACACAATTATCCTTGTGTTTATTTGTTTGATTAATAAACACAAGTTGGAGTCCGTCAGGACCGAGGGTCGGAGCAGCTCATTTGCTTCAGAGAATTTTACACCCGGAAGTAAGTATTCTCTCCGCTTCGCTTGACAAACCCGTGATAGTCCTCAAGCTCTGTGATTGGACGTTTGAGTGTGCGCCGAGGGTTACGCGGAGCGTCGAACAGCACCTGAAATGGGATGGAAACACGGCAGACTGTCCAAAACTGGATTTGAACGGGTCCACCGCGTCCCCCCCTCCCCCACCCAGTCCCCAGAACTACACATGCTGGCTATTCTGTTTCGCAACTTGCTCTCTATCTATGGCACGTCTCTACTGGGAGTTGTAGTTTTAAAAGACGTTTTCGTATTTCCCATAATAAGAAGTTGCCAGTATTAAACTGTGTGCATCCCTGGAGGGTTAGGGGATAGGAAACACTCACATTTAAAACATATCATTAATAAATGGGTGCAAATTGCTTGTGCCCATAATGGGCAGCATTAATATACCCACATGCCAGCTAAGGTCAGAAGAGCTTTATTGAACAGCTGGTCTTATGTCTGTGACCCCTCCTGTTGTTCATTGATGAGCCTGAAACATGCACTTGTCAAGGTTCAGAGGCACATTGTGCAAATCTGGCAGTAGCCATCGATCATCTTAAGATAAGATATACTTTATTGATCCCAAGTTGGAAACATTTGCGTTACATCAGCATGTGCAACAGTTGTAAATATGCAGTGGTGTTTAATTTGTAAATCATTTAGTATAATCACACAAATTCTGTGTTTTATATTTAATAATTCTGTGTTCTTTATTTAAGAAAAAGTTTGATAAACGCTGTGAGAATGGATCTGCGGAGAGCATTTCTCCGCGATCCCAACTCGTCTATTACCAGCGTTCAGGGAGCTCTATGCAAGTCAATGGGACTCCCTGAAAGTTGAAACTCGACGCTGAAAGCCCCCCCTTGCGTTGGAAAGTGACGACAGGGACCCTGACATAACGTCGACATAGGCCGAGCTGGGAGGGAGAATGTGTTGGGGTCGTTGGGGTCTCAATATTTCCAGGTTCGCAGAACTCGACTATCAGTCATCAAGATGAAGTTTGCTCTGGTGTCTGACTCCATGTTTACCGTTGTTTAGGGCAGCGTGCTGCAGCCGGGGCTCAGAGTCTCTCAGCTGCAGGGTGAGGGTCTCTATGTCTGCATCCAGCTGCAAGGGCACACATCGCAGGGTTAACACACACACACACACACACACACACACCATGTATACATCACTTCAGGGGACATTACATTGACTTACATGCATTTCCTAGAGATTTATCCTAACCATAACCAACACATGCCTAACCCTAACCCTAACCCTAACCCTTACCAACCCTAACCCTAACCCTAACCCTTAACCCTAACCCTACCCTAACCCTTACCCTAACCTTAACCCTTAACCTACCCTTACCCTTAACCCTAACCCTAACCCTAACCCTTAACCTACCCTTACCCTTACCCTAACCTTAACCCTTAACCTACCCTTACCCTTACCCTTAACCTACCCTTAACCCTAACCCTTACCCTTAACCTACCCTTACCCTTACCCTAACCCTTACCCCAAAAGGGTTTTTATAAGGTTTATGTTTACGGAGGTTTTTAATGTTTTTTTAAACACCTATCTACCGAGAGCCAGTGCCAGTCCCCACCCTAATCCTAATCCTAACCCTAACCAAGTCTTCACCCTAAAATTAATGATCTCCCTCATGGGGACCTCCAATTTGTCCCCATAAGGGAGACGAGTCCCCACACGCGACTGTGTAAACAGATGTAGGTCCCCACAAGTATAGTAATGCTAGGCCACACACACACACACACACACACACACACACACACACATTCTTACACAAACAGAAAGTCACAGATACATGCGGCTTCATTTGCCATTCGTCTCTGCATCCTCACCTGAGCCGTGTGACTCTTCAGCTGCTGGTTGAACCTGATCAGAAGCTTCTTATCCTCTTCCTCCTCTTCCTCCTCCTCCTCCTCCTCCTCCTCCTCCTCCTCCTCCTCCTCCTCTTCTTCTGCAGCTTCTTTTTCTTCTTCTTCTGCAGTTTCTATCTGCGTCTCTGAAGGCTTCTGCTGCTCGCTGTTTTTCACACATACTTTCCAGAACTGCAAAAAAAAACAAAAACCACAGGCAACATGTGAAAGGACTTCCTCACACTAACACGTCTACTTTCACACGATAGTGGAAAGAAAACCTTCCATCTGAACGTCACAGTACAACAGCAGAGAGAGATGCAGACACCAACAAAGTGGATCAAAAGTAGACGAGTTAATAAACAAGAAGTCACGACGCACATTTTAAGATAATGGTGATCAACGAAGTCATCAAACAACTGTCGAGCAGAAAGACCCATGGAACTACGGAGAGTAACGTTAGAACAGGGATCACCAACTGCATCTGTCCAAGAGCCAAAACTATTCCTAGAGACACTTTCAGGGGCCAGCGATTTGTATATATAGGGGGGGGGGGGGCACGCTCATGTACTGTCAACCGGGCGCATAAAGCAGACTCTTCAAGCTAACGAAGGATCACTTCTTCTTCAGGGCAGGGAGGGCTATGCAGTACGCAGGCTACTGTCCCGCAGCTGCTGCCTCTCTGTTGGACTCCGGTACTGCACATTACTCACGAGACGTTGTAAAGCATTTTTTAGTGGGGGGCGAACGCAGTAACGGCCCGTCCACACCACAGCTTCAAAAAAAGCTTGGAGCTGGGCGTGTCTGAAGCTCGACCAACAACCAATCACGTGAATCTCCCGCCCCTGACACACAAGCAGCGGTTTGATTGGCTAGAGCTTGTACTGGCATATGATTTGATTGGCTGGCTACTCCGGCGTCTCCGGCGTCAGAAGTTGAACATTCAACTTCTGACGCCGGAGACGCCGGAGACGGACCGCTATGCTACCCACAATTCAGTTCGGCGAAAAGCGAGGCAACGTGACGTCACCCCATTCAAAGTGAATGGGCAGACGCGTTGGAACCCGTTTTTGAGGCTGTCGAAGCTGTAGTGTGGACGGGCCGTAACCACTCCGCCAGCGCCACAGCAGGTCCCGGATGAGAATGTCCGTTGATGGTCACTGCGTTAGAAGATGGCGAGCCCAATCAGTCAGAAAAGCATTCCACGGTCAGATGTTCTTACTCTGAGCTGGGGTGTGAACATCAGGCTGAGGATGCAGATGTTGCAGCAGAGGATGATGGCGCTGCGCAGACAGAAGTGCAGTGAAGGATTGTGGGTAGTGAGCAGTGAGGCTGCGGCTCCTGCGACACTGAACAGCGTCAGAGAGAACATGCTGAGCGTCAGAGAGAAACTGCTGACCTCCGACCTCCTGCTGACCTCCGACCTCCTGATGCTCCACGCCACGAAACAGCCCAGACCCTGCAGGACACAACATGTAGATTCACCTGAGACTTTACATTTCAAAATAAGAGTCTCTTTATTTAGCTTTAGATTTCATTTAATAAGATTAGACAAGGACACTTTACATTTCAAAATAAGAGTCTCTTTGTTTAGCTTCTATCAACATTTAGTAACTTTCGACAAGCAACTCTGGCATTTCAAAATAAGAGTTGATTACTAGCTTATATTAATGTTTAGTTTAGCTTTTATCTTAATTTATGGCATTTCAAAATAAGAGTCTTTACTTAGATTCTTCCTTCATTTAGTAACATCAGACAAGCAAAAGTGGATTTTCAAAATAAGAGTCTAATTATGTTATATATATTTATTAGTGGCAATTGCAAATAAGAGTCCAGCCTCAGGTTAAAATAACGTGTCACTGTGCTGCTATGTGTGTGTGTGTGTGTGTGTGTGTGTGTGTGTGTGTGTGTGTGTGTGTGTGTGTGTGTGTGTGTGTGTGTGTGTGTGTGTGTGTGTGTGTGTGTGTGTGTGTGTGTGTGTGTGTGTGTGTGTGTGTGTGTGTGTACTGACCATCAGAGGAGCTTTGTACCCACAGAGTGCGATGGTCCACAGCTCCATGTTGGTGCTGGAGCAGGTTTCAGAGAACGGTCGGATCACAACGTCCTGCTCTGAAGACACACTCTGACACACACACACACACACACACACACACACACACACACACACACACACACACACACACACACACACACACACGCCGGTGATGATGGCTGCCGTGTCTTTGGCTCCTCTCCAACTCCGCCTTTTTTTGTTCTTTTTTCTTTCTTTGATTATATATGTTGCATTGTTGGAGGAGCTCAGGTCACAATCATTTCATTTCCTTTGAATGTTGAATCTTCAGACACAAATATAGTCCTTCTTACTGCAACACAATTAGCCTCTGCAGACCATTTACATGCACTAACACCTAGAGAACACACTACAGCACTGGAAGAAAATGCAGCTCCAAAAACAAGTCAATATGTAATGAAAACAAGGTGTTTTCTCTTTTAATAAGTGAACACATCTGCCAATAGAACAAGTACAAAATGGCGTGGTGAGAGTTCTTGAAGTAAAGACGGGATAATTAGATAAATGACATCTTGTGTTTAGCTGGGGAACTCATTTGGAGCTATGTTTGATGCTTAGATTCTGTTTCCTGATGTTAGTTAGTGGAGATGTTTCTCTAAAATAAGATGTGTTTAAGAGACTTTGACTTCAAACGATGTCTAAAAACAAGACTTCAGTTATTAAGTCTGATATCAAGTGTAACGAAATGTTCTGACTAGAAATTAGACACATATACAAGATTTGAAATGTTTGCAGTGAGGAGAGGGAGAACCACAGAAGAAGAACAGGACCTCTTTAGTTATAATTTAACTGAGGGTTGTGAACCCCTCCCTCTGCAGGAACCTGCCCCCCCCCCCTCCTCTCATGAGTGTGTTACCTGTTCTCCGTGCTGCAGCTCCTCCCGTCTGAGGGGGTCCAGGATCTGCCAGGTGGATAAAAGGAAGGCGTCCATCAGGAGGAAGCAGAGCAACACGCAGAGAGAGCTCCTCCTCCTCTGATGCTGAAACACACAGAGGTTGCCGTCCAATTATCACTTTCTCTCAGGAACTTTCCTAACGAGTGAAATGAGCCGGAGGCGCCTCAGTGGCAGCCATGATAAGAGCCATTTGATTCTTTAGACCAGCGAAACCCAACCTCTTTCTACTCCGGGCCCACTTCAGAATCTAAAAAATGTGTTCGCGGCCCACATTCAACCATAAACAATACGGAGACTGAATACAGTTCTGATTGGTCGTTTCAAAACATGTGACACGTTGTAAATCCAGCAGAACAGACTGTTGTAATGACTGTTGCTAAGGACTGTAATGACCGTTGCTAAGGACTGTCATGACCGTTGCTAAGGACTGTATTGACCGTTGCTCAGGACTGTCATGACCGTTGCTAAGGACTGTCATGACCGTTGCTAAGGACTGTATTGACCGTTGCTCAGGACTGTCATGACCGTTGCTAAGGACTGTCATGACCGTTGCTAAGGACTGTCATGACCGTTGCTAAGGACTGTAACGACCGTTGCTCAGGACTGTAACGACCGTTGCTAAGGACTGTCATGACCGTTGCTAAGGACTGTCATGACCGTTGCTAAGGACTGTCATGACCGTTGCTAAGGACTGTCATGACCGTTGCTAAGGACTGTCATGACCGTTGCTAAGGACTGTCATGACCGTTGCTAAGGACTGTAACGACCGTTGCTCAGGAGGGCTGAAAAACACAAAGGAAAAGAGGTTCAAATAAAATAAATCTTAATAATGAAAATGTTTGCACACAAATCCTAATGTTTCTGTAATTATTTGGCGGCCCACTTGCAATGCCATCAGGTTTGGAACCGCTGGTCTAACGATCCGATTCTTTTGAACGGCTCTTCGATACGAACGAAGGGAACCGAGTCCTACTTGGTGAGAGCCGTTCTTTTTATCGTTGGTTCTCTGCCTGCCATGAATCCACTCGCCTTTAAAGCAACTTGCTTTCCTGAATGCCAATGTGCCGTAGCGTGCTGCTTGAGTAGTAGTTAGGCTGAGAGATGTAGCAAGTTATACATTTTCTGTGAGTAAAAGTAGATTTCTGGCGATACAGTCAATCATTATCCTGGTGATTATTTCGCAGATAAACCTATTAGCCCCGCCCCCTTAAAAAAAACGGCTCTTTTGAACGGCGCTCGGAAAGGAACGGAGCCATAAGATACGGCTCCCTTCAAAGAGTCGTAATTCCCATCACTAGGAAAGGAGGTTTCAAACTTCCTTTATAACCTCCTTTAGGAACCACTGGACCTCCCTCACCGAAAGGAGAGGAGAAAATGCTGCCCCACAATGCATTGCAGCCGCAGCATTTGCCGTCACACAACAGTCGGCCGTTCACGGAAACAACCGATTATGACGGAGAAATGATATCATGAAAGTTACGAGGCTTATTAAGCTTTTTAAAACGTAGGTGGTAAGTTGCCAAAGTGCTTTGTTTTGAACGTTCATTATAATCAAAGAGAGAAATATGAACGTTAGTTTTTACTGAAATGATCAAATAAACATCTCACTGAGCTGTGTGGGGCTTGTTCAACTTCTAAAAGATGTTTAATGGTGATGTACACAGTGATAGGTGTTAAGGACTAACGTTATAATACATATTTTCATACGTATATGGATCTTGTGGATTACCGGGGGTTTGGTGCTGTGCAGGGAGTAAAGCCCCCAGCATCTGATGAAGAGCACCGCGAGGACCACCGTGTGTCCCAGAGAGAGGATCCATAGACGCACCTGCAGGGGGAGACGTCCAGGTAAATGTGGCATTTCAAAATAAGAGTTGATCATTAGCTGGTGAATTAATGTAATAACTTCAGACAGTCAAATGTGGTATTTCAAAATAAGAGTCTTTATTTAGCTTGTGACTTCATTTAATAACAATAGACAAGCAAACTTTACTTTTCAAAATAAGAGTCTCTTTGTTTGGCTTCAATTTCCATTCAGTAACTTTCGACAAGCAACTGTGGCATTTCAAAATAAAGTTCTTTATTAGCTTATATATTAATTTAATGACTTTAGACAGTCAAATTTGATATTTCAAAATAAGAGTCTTCATTTAGCTTTTATCTCAATTTGTGACATTTCAAAATAAGAGTATTTTTATTTAGCTTGTATATTAATGTAATAACGTTAGACAGTCAAATGTGACATTTCAAAATAAGAGTATTTTTATTTAGCTTTTATCATAATTTGTGACATTTCAAAATAAGAGTATTTTGATTTAGCTTGTATATTAATGTAATAACTTTAGACAGTCAAATGTGACATTTCAAAATAAGAGTCTTCATTTAGCTTTTATCATAATTTGTGACATTTCAAAATAACAGTCTCATTGTTTAGCTTCTATCATCATTCAGTAACTTAAGGCAATTGTGGCATTTCAAAGTAAAAGACCTCAGCATGTAGTTCATCAGGTTTAATGAAGACCC
This sequence comes from Harpagifer antarcticus, assembly GCA_902827135.1. Classification (NCBI taxonomy): domain Eukaryota; kingdom Metazoa; phylum Chordata; class Actinopteri; order Perciformes; family Harpagiferidae; genus Harpagifer; species Harpagifer antarcticus. The sequence goes on along the minus strand of CADEHL010001500.1, from coordinate 5,437 downwards.
TCCCCCACCCCTAAAAATGTTAAGTTAAAAATGTCCGAGAAATATCTGAAAATGAGTAAAATATGTAAAAGATTCCAATAGATATATTGTATGAGAAACAGATTGTCAAATATTCAAAGATACTGGTTCTCAGAGGATGACGCGGTGATGCTTCACCGCAGATGAGTTATTGTGAAATAGATATTCTGTAACTCACGGAGCAGAGGGTCTGGAACACTTCTGGGGACAGCGAGGCTCCGTCCAGCCCGGAGACCATGACGGAGGAAGAGGAGAGGAGGAGGCCGAGCAGCAGCAGCTCCTCCAGACACCCAGCGCACCTGCATTCATCAAACAAGAGGGAGCACATGCGGGGCGTTATGGGAGGCGTTATGTGAGGCGTTATGGGAGGCGTTATGGGAGGCGTTATGGGAGGCGTTATGTGAGGCGTTATGTGAGGT